>JAOEHX010051145.1:5160-33455 GCA_025448015.1 Bolborhynchus lineola
GCCATCCAGCCAGTTCTTTATCCACCGAGTGGTCCACCTATCAAATTGATGTCTCTCCAATTTAGAGACAAGAATGTCATGTGACTCTATGATTCTAAGAAGAGTTAATGTCTCAGGATCAGTTTTTCAGTTTAAAGTTCCTGTGATGGGATTCCTTGGGAAAATTTCTTGAGATCAGCAATACCTTAGATTTTTTGGCAAGTTTTAACTAAAATTACTTGCTGACTGCAAGCACCTCCCCAGATAGAAAGGCATTGGGGGATCTCGTAATTTGACATGCTGATGAGAGTAAGTAATTACATAGGTGGGAATAAATAGTTGTGTTCTAACTGAGGCATTTGATGTATTTTACACATAGGGCAAGCTGGAGGATCGGAAGCCTCTGATGGTCTTGTTTGGAGACGTTGCCATGCACTACATTCTATCTGCTGCCCAGTGAGTACCATCATGCTGCTGCAATGTCACACAAAACTGCATACAAATGGCTTTGTAGATAGGATTTGCCAAAGATACTGCTGCTTAACTGCGGGAAGCAGGGACTGGGTTAAGAGAGAACAAAACCACCATTTGTCTTTCAAAACCTGAAAAACAGCAAGTTTTTTCAAACCCTATAATTGAAGGGTAAAGTGATGTAAATATCACCGCTCCCTCAGCTTGCTTTTTCTGCCTGAAACTGATCAGGAGGGACTCTTTCAGAGAGGCAGTCTAGAGTTTTAGATGCCAATAAAATAGTAGTAGCAAATAATGGTAGTAGCAAAGGAAATCTCACTGCAATAAAATCAGCTGGCTCTAGTCCTCTTTTTTATCTGCAAGATGGATAGCAGTGTGGCTGTTGTCTACAGCATGAGTAACTGTGATCCTGTTTTTCCCCCTTCCCTCATTCCCAGGACAGCTGATGGAGAAGGCCTGGTGGAGAAGCACTATGTTTTCTTGAAGAGACTTTGCCAAGTTTTGTGTGCGTTGGGCAGCCAGCTGTGTGCGCTACTAGTAAGTCTCTAACAAGCAGCTGAAGCAGCCCTGGCAAGGCTAGTTTTTAGGGCAGGGGGTGCAGCAACCCTAAGGTAGGACCAGAGTTCTCTGTGTACATTCTGTAGCCATAGGGTTCTCTCCACATGTCTGGAAAATGCAGAAGCAGCTCTACCTGCAAGTGGGATAACTATCCTGTGAAGCCATGGGAATGTAGAATGTAGGGACCCTGACTGATTCCAAGCTACTTCTGTCATGAAGAAGAATCTCTGTAAACTGCCAAAACTTCATTGAAAATGAAGCTTTCTGCTGTATACTGCTACAGAAAAACTGCTCCAGGAAATTACTCTTTCATTGGAAGCCTTTTAAATTTCCCTATTAAAATAACTCAAAAGGATACATACTGTTTTTCTATGAAGATTCTCTCAAACTGAAGGCAGAAACAGGTTTTGTTCCTGCTCTTCACCTTCCTGATGCTTTGTGTCAATCTGGAGATGAAGATGCACATTGATGCTTTGTATGCTATGCTGGCTGCTCAGTTCCTGCTCTCTCCATTCAGCACAGCACTTTGCAGCAAAGAAGACAGGCTTGTGAGAGATGCTGCTTGTAGGGAGACTGTAGCATAGTGTGTAAGTGATAGAGCAAAGTAGATTCTCACAGGGAGGCGGAAAAAAGCCCAAACCTTTGAGAATTCATCCCTAAAAAGAATGGACAGCAAACAAAGGGAGTGTTATTACTTGCAGTGACTTTACTGTCTGTTAGGCAGTGAAAGCTGTTAGTCCATAAATGATGTAATGAGGTGGGGATTTGAGTCCTTTCATTCATATTCACTCAGGAGACGCAGCACTGAGCTGTACAGCTCCAGAACAGGGTTCTTAAGCGTCCTAGGTCATACTATGGTTAATGAGGAGCTGCAAAACTGTGAATTTATGGCTCTGGGCAAAACCTTCTTTCCACACAATTACTGGTAAGAGTTGTCCATACATTAAGTGCGGGAAAAATTTGGAGGAATGGCAGCAAAATCTGGGTGTATTTGTGAAATTCTACAGTTGCGAATTCCTCCACTTTGCTGCTGCTGGGTCAGCCTGACCCAGTAGGGGTAAAATTGTCACTCATGGCAGCAGCAGTGGACATGAATTTGATTTTAGCAGAACTCCACTGTTTGAGAAGTCACCCTTTTCCCTTGAAGGGTGGTACTGCCTCTAGCAGCCCCAGTCTGCTCAGCAAAACCTGCTACTTCTCAGGCTATACTGATCTAATCGCAATTGTTCAGTTTTTTGTCTCTGCTCCTTTACAGTCTGTGGCCTTGTAGTACTTCTGCTTTACTCAGAGACAGAGCACTTGTGAGTCCAGGGTGACATAGGGTTAATGTTTTGTCTGAAATTGTTCATCTTCTTCATAGGGCTCAGATTCTGATGTTGAAACACCACCCAACTTTGGAAAATACCTTGACTCTTTTTTAGCCTTCACAACCCATCCCAGCCAGGTATGTAAAGGCCTGAAAGTCTTGTGTATGTTTATGTAAGAATGTGTGAATTGAACTAACCTGTAGTAAACTGCAGCTCTTGAGCTGCCAAATACTGCTCTTCCTTTCAGCTGAAGGCTTGGAAGGCAGAGTGGTTTCTTCCCCATTTTTACCCCATTAGGGACAGTGCCTGACTCAGATGCTGGGTACAAAGTGCAGAATTTGCAGTCAGCCCTAGTATTTACTTAAAGACTTGGCATTCTGGAAGTTTATGCCTGCAAGGTGCCTTAGGCTCAACTGAATAGTCACTGTAATTTGTTATTGCCTTCTGATAGCAACACTTAATGCTTGCAGTGGAGATTCCAGCACTGACATCCTTCTTTCTTCCTCTCTTTTCTCCCCCAGTTTCTGCGCTCTTCCACCCAGATCACATGGGGAGCCCTCTTCCGTCATGAAGTTTTGTCTCGTGATCCCTTGTTGCTTGGTATGATTCCCAAGTACCTCCGAGCATCTATGACCAACTTGGTGAAGGTAGGTGGGAACTGTGGCCAGATAGTTGTGAGAAGGTGTCTACATGAACGTGGACTGTGGGAGAGAAACTGCGTTTTTATTGTGTCTGCCAGAGATATGATCTCCTGGCTGCTGAGCAAACAGCTCTGTCTCAGCATTTTGCTGTCTGCACCTTGTCTTCAGTCTGGCAAGTAACTGGGGTTAGCTGTGGTGGGTGACTTTCTTCCTGACCTTGTCTGCTCTGTCTCCAGGTGGGGTTTCCCTCTAAATCAGACAGCCCCAGCTGTGAATATTCCCGCTTTGATTTTGACAGTGATGAGGACTTCAATGCCTTCTTCAACTGTAAGTTGCCATCATCGTGTGCAGATGCTCTTGTCTGTACCTTTCTGTTTTAACAATTTAAGTTGCATCTGTAGTCAGCAGAGCTAATTCTTTTGTGTGGTCATGTACTGGAATATTTTTGAACAAATGAAATTCCTATTCTGTAGCTTGCTTTCAGTGTCATAGGGCTCAGATTCTGATGTGGAAATACACAGAATTTTTCAGTATCTTTTCAATATCACACAGAAGCCTTCATTGTCTTTGAAGTATAAAACAAAACTCCTTTGGGTTTTTGAGTTTGCGTTAGTTTGTCAGCCTAGAATCTGAACTGGGTTAAGTCTTAATTAGGTGGAAAAGCGTGTTTGTCTGAAGGAAGTGGAAGTTATCTAATGCTGTTTTTGTTTCTCAGTATCTCAAGGTGCAGAAAACGTGTATAGTTTGAAGATTTTTATTTTTTTTTAATGAAAAAGAGGCTTAATTGTAGTACATCTGGCTTTAACATAGACTTTCTTAATTCATATTGCATTTTAATTGCACTTCTTTTTATGTTAATCCACCACTATTTTTAGTCCATTTAAATCACTTCCAGTATTGCCTATTCTGTTGCACCTAGTTTGCTGGCTGTATATCTGACTGTACAGCTGTTGCAAGAGCAGCAGGATATAATGATCCCAGGTCCGCTTTGGGGAAGCGAGCATTTGCAGCTCATCTTGTTGCATGGTGTCTCGTTTTCCCACCATAGCTTTCCGAGCCCAGCAAGGAGAGGTGATGAGGATGGCGTGTCGTCTGGACCCTAGAACTGGCTTCCAGATGGCTGGGGAATGGCTGAAGTACCAACTCACAACTCCCGTTGATACTGGACCTATGAACTGTAAGTTACCTGAAAAAAAACAAGACTGACAGGGGGTTGCCTTTTAATTCAAGCCAAGAAGCAGCTTCTTTGCCCTCTTTTTTTAAGGGTGGACCAAGACTTAACACAAGGTTTTTGGGCTTTAAGATCTTACAAAGTTAAAAACAAACTCAAATCAAGCTCAGTCCTCCCCATATTTAACCCTTTACAGCCTATGTGTGGAGTAGCTAATGTAAAGCCCCTGGCTTCTCCTTTTTTTCCCCCCAAATCCCTCTGCAAAACAGATGCAGCTGTCACTCTGACACAGTTTTGCAATTATTCGAGCCTTATTATCTCTGTAACATTATTTTTCTGTCCAGGGGAGTTCTGCTTTTCTGGCAAGTCCCTCTGTCAGTCACATTGGTTTCCTCCTGTGAAGAAAGGCCACTTGGTGCTCTGCAGTTGTATTGAGGGTGATCTTGCCTGCAGTACTGAACCTGGGCATGCTTTCTCCCTCCTTTACTTTTCCATTCTATGATTTGTTGGTGTTGCTCCCTATGGTATCTTAAATATCAGACTTACGTCTCAGGAGCCTTGGCTTGAATGAGGCAAATCACATGGGAGCACCTTAATTGCTCCCTGTGCATCCCTGCTAGGCATCCACAGGGATCGCTGTGTGTCCAAAATACTTGAGTGCTAAGATGTTGCTGTGCAGGAGCTTACCAGCCTGCTGTTGTGCATGTAGGGAGGAGCATGGTGAGAGCTCCAGTATTCTCTTCTTTTCAGCGAAAACAGGCGAAGGTCTCTGCTCCATCTTCTCCCCATCCTTTGTGCAGTGGGATGCCATGACCTTCTTCTCGGAGAGTGTCATCAGCCAGATGTTTCGAACCCTGGATAAAGATGTATGTGTATCAGATACAGTTTCCTGCTCTCCTGGCTTGTTCTCAGTTGACATGAGTGGGTTTTTTGAGCTATGGTGTCATTGAAAAGTTTGTAGTAACTAGTTACCTCCATGCAAAACTCCATGTTTGTCGAGTGACTCTTATGAAGAGCAGTGACCGTTTTTTAGATGAGACCAAATTCCTACTGGCTTACTAGGGCATGTCTTTGTTTTGGACACTATGCCATGAGAAGTGACAGGAGAGCAGTCGGGTGGTATGCTTTGACATGTGCCTTGTTAGAGGAGGATTGCTTAAGTGGAATTTTCTTATGTTTATTCTTTTTAGTTATCCTCTTATTAGATTGGTTTTTAACTTTAAGTGAGAGAAACTCATGCTCAGGGAGTAGGAGGCCAGAAGCAATTTCTTCCTGCTTTTTTTGTTCCAAGGCAGGCAAAACAGAGAGAAAGCATTTTTTTCTCAGTCTGGCTTGGCTGACTTGGTTTCTTTTTTTGTTAGATCAGGCTTCTCCTGAACTTTGGTTCATCATTGTAACCACAGTAAATGAATTGCATGGGCTGATGGAGTTGGTTAAGCATGGAATTTGTTGGACCAGAGTTAAGAAGAGAATTGGGAGCCAAACTGAGATAGAGGAAATTTGCCTTTCCCAGAGATGCAAGCAGCATTATGGGGACTTGAATTTGACATCTCAAGACTGCCCTACCAACAATGGCAATGTTACTGTCTTTTTCCCCTCAGCAAGTGCACATAGCATGCCATTAAATGGAAGTTTCTCCTTCTTTCTGCTTTGAGAACAGTTGTGTTCAGCTGAGGGGTCTGCTGTGATAGCAGCAGCTCTGTGACCTAGCTCTAGGAGTTACAGGATGTGTGCTACAGGCTGAAGCAGTGAATGTTGTCTCCTTTTTTTCTTTTCTCTTTCCATTTGCTAACTTTTTAGGAAATTCCAGTGAATGATGGCATAGATCTGCTGCAGCTTGTCCTTAATTTTGAAACAAAGGATCCTCTCATTCTGTCCTGTGTGCTTACCAATGTCTCTGCTCTTTTCCCGTTTGTCACTTACCGACCAGAGTACCTACCACAAGTACTTTCCAAGGTAGGTACTTGCAGACCCTACTTAAAATCAGGTAGGCTTTTTGTGGTGCAGGGCCCTTGCACTAAACTGCAGGAGGTAACTCTTGGTGTTACTGTTAGGGAAGTGCTATCCTTCATGTTAAAGGTGGGAAAAACTGAGATTGAGTCTTGTTCAAGAAGAAGCAATGTCAAATAACACCAGATTTGCAGTTCCTAGCCTTAAATGTTAACATTAAGTGCATGCTCTGGCCAGTAAACACCATTTTTTTTATTTTGAGGCCTCACTGTGCTGCCAGTTCATCTTTCAACTTAGTCAAGAGGTCTTCACTGACTTTAATGAAATTGCACTGAAGTCTTATGATCTATTCTTTGAGCTCAAAACACACATGTGCTAGATATTAACAAATGATACGAATTTTTGGATCTTTTCTCACAGCTGTTTGCTTCAGTTACCTTTGAAGTTATAGAAGAAAGCAAGGTACGTCTGAATTATTACCTAATAATGAGCTATAACAGTTGGATCAAACTATATCCTATTTGAGAACACACTGGGTCTGAAGCCTGCGGTAGTAGGCTTCTCAAGTGTAGCTCCTGGAAAGGGATAGGAAGTCTAGACATAACTGTCTGGTTGACACAGCCTAATAAGCTTGGGCTCACAAAATTACAAGGCCCCAAGTGTGGTCTAAGGCCAGTGTACTTAGTCCCCTGGTCTATGCTAGCCTTCCTGAATATGAGATCCTTTCATTGGCTGTGGCCATTCTGCAGTAGTTGGTATACATGGCTGTGAAGGATGGCTATAAAGCTGCTGGCTACCTAGGGAATGCTTGGGAGTCTTAAAATAGCAAGATCCATGACATCCTTGCTCCCAGAGTAGAGCTTGTCTGACATGAGCTTCTTGAGTTGGCTGCAGCTCCAGGGGGAATTTGTTGGGTGATTGTTTTGGGGGGAGGTGTGGAAATGCTTTCTTCATCTGTACTCAGCAGTGCAGAAAACTGTATATGATGCATTTGTCCCTGCATTTTTCTGAACTTTTCTTTTGTTGCATTGAAGTTTGTTATGTCTGTCCAGGCTCCTAGAACTCGAGCAGTGAAGAATGTGAGAAGGCATGCCTGCTCCTCAATCATAAAGATGTGTCGGGATTATCCTCAGCTTGTCCTGGTATGTAAATGCAACTGTATCATGAAGAATCTTTCCTCAATTTCAGCTGGATTTTGTGGGATCCTCAGCTTCTTTGGCTACAGCTTCTGTTTTTCCACCAAGAAATGTTCCTGCTGTGCAAATGGCAAAGTGGTTTATTCCCTGCACCTCCCTTCTTCCCCACCCCTGAAAAATCTTCTGCCTGAAGAGTTGATTTGTAAGGTGATGAATTAAATGCAAAAGGGATTATGAGGAGGATACATGCAGCACTAGATTCATTTTATAGGAATGTTTGCTGAACTTTCCTTTTGTCACTTGTGGTGGTCTCAGTTCATTCCTTAGCTGAAGATGCTAGCAGTAACTAATCTTCAGAATTCTGTCACTTAATAGAACATAGGAGCAAGAGGAGAGTATTTGTTTTCCAGATTAGCTTGAGGAGACTAGAAAAACAAATATGCTAAAAATCCATGAGCCAGTGTTTCATTTGGTCTTGCTGAACTAAACAGCCTGCCCACAGCGTGCAGCTGTGAACTCCTTTCTTTAGCAGTGTTTGTATGGAATGGCTGTGGGAGCACCATGGGACATTGTTAGCTTAAACAAAGACATTTTTTGATGATGGTAGTTAACGTAATTTAGGCATTCCAGTCTGCATTCTGCAGTAGCTACTAAGAACTAGTGGGTTTGTCTTTGTCCCACTCCACTAGTCATTGAACTACAGGTGGCTGTTTCCCATGGCCAGCTAGACATCTTCACTGGAAGAACCAAAGGCCCAGAGCTGCCACGCAATATGTTCAGATGACTTTGCTGAAGGGCATGATTGCTAATGTTTGTAGAAGGTTACAGGAGGATGTGGCTGTGTTTGGAGTGGGTGGGGGAGAAATGCAACCATTTCTGTAGAGATAGTGATAACCACATGAATTGTTACTAACCTGGTTTTGAGCAAAGAGTTGGAAAAGTCCTGGACACTTGAGAGCCAAAGGAGCAAGGTGCTTTCTGTGAGCAAACAAAAGCACCAGACCTATTCTGAGGTGTGATGCTGCTGTAGGGAGCATGACTGTCTAGAAGAGAGATTTCCTCTGCTTGTTTTGGTCATTATGGAGACTAAAGTAAACTGGATGCAGGATAATGATAGGGTGATAGGGAAGAAAAGAGGTTCTTTTAGACTAAACATTCAGAGAAACTTGGTCTTAGAAGGAGACAGCTACGTAGAAGAAGGATAAGGTAGACATGCTTCTCCAGCTGTACTGTGTAGTACAGTGCACCCCACCTGCTTCCCCTAGTGGCCCCCCTCCACACCAAATGCATGACGCTCTTCCACTTGGATGTGTTTTTTAGCCAAACTTCGAGGTGTTGTACAACCATGTGAAGCAGCTGCTCTCCAATGAGCTCCTTCTGACGCAGATGGAGAAGTGTGCTCTTATGGAGGCCCTCGTCCTCATCAGTAACCAGTTCAAGGATTATGAGCGGCAGAAAGCTTTCCTGGAGGAGCTCATGGCTCCTGTTGCTGGCTTATGGCTGTCCCCGGAGATGCAGAGGTATGAGCCCTGTTCCTGAGCTTTGAGCTGGAGGCATTGCAGAGGTAATGCACAAACGAAATGAGGGTGGTGGGGTGCCTCGTGTCCCACTGTGCTCTGGCCAGTCTTGGTAACAGCTCCTCTGTAGTTTGGAAACTGCCAACTGAGTCTGAATGCTCTTTGTTGGAAATTGCCAGGTAAGACTCATTTAAGGTGATACAGGAACATTTCTTCGCAGCATGCTCAAAGCATTTGCAGGAAATGAGAAACTTATGAAAATGAGCAAAGATGTCCTTGCTCATGTCCAGGAGAAGCTAGGAAGCTGAGCTCTCATTACTAAAGCTGAGGTGTGCTGCAGCCCTGGGCAGCTCGGCATGTACAGGAGTTTTCCAAGCAGGACTATCTTCATAAGAGATTCAATGGTTTTAGGTCCGCAGGGCCAAAGGCAACTGCAAATGTCTGAAGAGTGCACATGTCTCTGGTGCTTTTTATTGTGTTCCCACTTTGTGGAGCAGTAGCTAGGCTCTAGCCTACTCTGTTTGTTGCCAGCACAAAGCTCTGCTCAAATTCCCTGCCACAAACAATGATCCCCATTACTGTCTTTTGCTGCTGCCAGAGTCCTCTCTGATCCTGAAGCCTTTATCTCTTACGTGGGTGCTGACAACAAAATTGCCGATCCAATCTTGGAAGATCCCAGTGGCCTGAACCGCTCTAGAGTGAGTATCGTTACCAGGAGAGGTGTAATCCTTAGCGGGATGGGACTTGCCTCCTTCTATCCCCCGTTTGTTGTGGATACACACAAGAACTTTTCTGATCATCTGCTTCTTTTGGGTGCTGATCAATAGGTTTTTCAGATTGCAGAATAACTGACTGGCTTTTGCTTCTTTAAGCTACAGCAATGAAAATGCAGGCCATGCAAAACCAGATTATTCCACAGAGTGAAGCACACTGTCCCCCACTCTCTGTATAGCAGAGTTCGGTTTTGGAACATGGTTTTTGGAAATATAGTGCAGTGGATTTCTCTTCAGAGTTTCAAGCCAGGCAGTGTGGAAAGTGTCATTCTGAAAGTGCAGCATGGGATATAATTAAAATACATCTGAGGTGACCTCTGTTGTTTGAATTGTTAGTGAAATATGTTCACTTCTTGGACAAACTGCAATGGAGTTGCTGTCTTTGGGTCTGCAGAAGACTAAGAAATGCAGTCCAGAGAGTTGTGCTTGTGATTTGAGGCTAATGCAGTTTGACCACTGTGTCATCACAGATCTCTTCATTCATCCCAGCAGACTGAAGGAGATGAGGAGCTGATGGTGTAGACCCTTCCTTTTAGGGGGTAACCTACCTGGTTGCTTGCATGCTTATGAGACCATATGCATTAATGCTGTATCTTATAGTGAGTTTCTAGGCCATCCTGCCATGGCCAAGGGTCACTGAAGATGATGGAATATAGCACAGTCATTTGCCTCTGTTTTCTTAGCAGCAAACCCGGTAGAGTTTGTTCTTGTCACCAGATCAGGCTCACTGTAGAGCATCCCTTTGAGATGGGTTGATGATGAGTTCCTCTGAAAACCTGTTTATTCTTGTTCTGTGGCTAAAAATTGCTTTCTCCACATCTCTTCTTGCAGATAAGCTTTTGCGTGTACACCATTCTAGGAGTTGTGAAACGAGCTCGTTGGCCTGCTGCTCCTGAAGAGGCAAAAGCTGGAGGATTCTTGGTGGGATACATGCCCAGTGGAAGTCCAATCTACCGTAATCCCTGCACTGAACAGGTCCTGAAGCTGCTTGACAATTTACTTGCTCTTATAAGGTGGGTCAAGTTGACTTGAAATAATTTATGTTGACTTAAGAATCTCTGAAAGCTGAACTGTGATAATACATGGAATGCTCAGAGCATGTTTACGCAGTGAAGCCAGCAGGAACACAGGCTGGTGCAGGTGCCCAAGTACTGTTCCTGACTGTTCACAGTGGGGAATGGCACTGGGGAAACTGGAGCCTTCTGAATGTTCATTGGCCTGGCCTACAAGAGTCCATCAAAGCCAGTGGGAGCTTGGGCTGGGGTTGCCTCCCCCACCTCCACTGCTATGAATCTGCCACCCAGTTAATCGTTTCTCAACTAACATCTCTGCTCTGCCCTCAGCCCCTGCAAGGCCACCTCTCCAGTCACCACCAGGGCAGTCCCAGCTCTCATCGCATCCTGTTTGCGTTGTTCTCTCTTCAGTGTTAAATTATAAGCTGGTTTTGCTGAACATGAACACCAGCCTCCTGAAGCACTGTCTGCTATTGAAATCAGTGGATGCATACTCTCAGGCTGTTGCTATCTTGCAGTGCCTCTCTGCATGTCGCTGGTGTTGTGTACATCTGGGGCAGCCAGAGAAGGGAGCAGGAGAAGGCAGAAAAAGGGAATCCTGAATAACACAGTTCCCAGAATTATAAAGGATGAACCTGTCTCAGGGTAACTGCTGACACTGGGATTTTGCCACGATTATGGGGCAGTTCTGTGAGGTAATGATACATGTTAAGTACTTGAAAACTTGAGGCTCTGTCCTTGGCAGGAGCCTGTTGTGAAAGAGCATTTTCAGATCCACTTAGATTTTTCAGCTCCCAGGTCTGTGATTAAATGGGCCCTATTACTCGAGCTCTGTGTAGTCAGGTATGTTTGGTAGTCACTGGGCTCAGGACTATCCTGCTTCCAGTAGGAATGCTGGACAGGTAGGACAAGCATATGCTGCCTTGGCCCACCCTAGCAAAGCTCTGTGTAGCTCTGCAGGTGGTACTTTGGCCAGCGAGCAGGATTGAACCATCTTGTTAGAGCTGTGGATCTGTGCTTATTCTGGAAGTGGTTTTATCCTGGAAGGCTGAAGGTCCTGTTGACAAGTGGAATTGCCTGAGTAGAAGTAGCCTCATGCCAGTTCTTCCAGAGCCTGAAACATGCTCCGTATTGTGAGAGACCAATGAAACCAGTGCCCAGGGTCCAAAGAGGCTGCAAAAGACAGACTTTTTGCTTGTGTGATTGCTCTTCTTGCTGGAACTTACGGATTATTAAAACCACTTGGATTTGTGTCACAACAAGCTTAGGAAACTACAGTCAAACTCTGTCCCTACCTGGAAAGAAGCAGAAAATCTGTGCCATCTTGTTACCACCTCCAGGAAAACACATGAGCTATGTTCTATTGCAGTGCTTTCCCATCTACCTAGAGGAAGAGGCTTCCTGGCTGGTTTTTGACACAATGGATCTGTGGTGTTCAAGCATCCTCCCTGCAGACCAGAATCTTTTCTAGGCACTTTGTAGTAACATACATGGAGCAGCCTGTATTTCACTCAGAGGTTTCCAGGCTTTTCTTAAGGCCGGATGTTCCAACAAGAACCAATGAATGATGTATTAAGAGCAGTAGATCTTCCACCTCATACCTTTCTTGGCTGCTGCTGGATGTGGAGGTCTCTGTGTGTGACAGCTGCAAGCTCAGTTTATTGCAAATGTTGATGATGTTTATGCCTTTGTAGAGAAGTTAGAGGTTGTGCTGTGGAGCTTCTGTTACGTTTTTTGCTGGCTTTGATTGCCTCTTCCATGTGCTGCTTCTTCAGGCTGTCTTTAATACAAATTATGCAAGAGAACATGGAGTCTGCAGTAGTCTGTCAGCAGGTAGGAAGTACAGGGATATGAGGAACTCTGGCTGGCAGGAAAGCTGCCTGTGTTGAGGATGCCTTCAGGGACATAGTTGCATTACTCCTTAGGGATGGGTGCTTCTCTTAGCTCTGTGCCATTAGGCAGCTTTCTATGGGGATAAGCAAGGCCCAGCATTGCTCATGTGCTTATGCAGGAAGCAGATGTGGAAGTCCTTGCACATTGTGTTGGTTACTGTGTGAGCCGATCTGCAAACAGCAGCAGCATGGGTCCTACTGAGAGCTAAACTGGGCACCAAGTTGGGCACCAGTATGCAAAAAAAAGGCATTTTGCAGGGCAAACTGTTGTGTCTGCTGCACTCTGGAGACTGGGTGGCATTCTGATGGGTTTGCAGACAGAAACACTGAATGTTCTTAAGCCATTGGGTATTTTCAAGAGTAAATAGCTGGAAGGTACGTCATGGATGAGACCGAAGACCAAGAGGAATGAGAGGGAGTGTAGGTAACAAGAAAAAGTAAGGTAGCTTTAAGTGGCATCTTTTTGTGCCTACCCATATTTGTCTTTGTGTTTGGTGGCTGTATTTCCCAGCGTATTTTGAGGCTGCTTTTTTAATCACTGCTTGCAGCTTTTCGAGTGATGATTCTCCTATCCTCTTTTCACTTAGGTGCTTTCTTCCTCTTCTGGCTTAAATTGCCCTCTCATGAATTTAAACCCAAATCATGATCTCCAGACAGACAGAGGCACATGTGGTCATGTGTCTGGAGTCAGTAGCTGCATGAAGCGATTGGCTCGGCACCTTTATTGTGCTGAGATTTGCTTGTGTGTTGTTACAAATGGACTGGTCAGGCTCAGCAAATGCTTTGCATGGATAAAGGCATTTTTGGAACTCATCTTGATGAGATGCTGACATTACCAAGGCAGTAATGCTTGTGAAAGAATTGTTGGGTGGACATGGATGCTGTAGGTGTTTTCATTGTAGGCGTCTCCAGCTTTAGATAAAGATTTTTCAAGCATGAACTGCCCTAAAGGACTCATCTTCTGGCCTTTAATCCCACCTCCATAGGCATCAGATGTTTTTTCCAGCAGAGCTGTGACTATCGCTGGAAATCCCCCAAGTCCTTTGCCCCAGGGCCATATCCTTTGCTTGTCTTTTCTAAAGCATAAATGTCTCTTAATTTTTGTTTTTCTATGTTCTCCTGTGTGTGGGGTGCCCAGGGGTGCTGCTCACTGCCGAGAGTCTCAGCTGGAACATGCCTAGGAGCTACATCTTCGTCATTTATGAGGGCTGTTGGATGCATTTTCATGGGGAGCAGCTGATTAGCCCTTTTCTCTCCATTATCCCTGGGCTCAAGTTTGAATTAAGAGATACCAGCCTTGAATTGAGTGAATATCTGCCCTCCCACCTGTCCAACCTGAGAAAATGCTTCAAGGACTCTGAAACAACTAAGGATCATGACCCCAGCTTCAGGATATGATTGGACCATCCTGCTGAGATTAGAGCAGTGGGATTTCAAGGTTCATTTCAGTCCTTGGGTTCGCCCCACTGCCCGTCTGCCCACCATGAGGCCAGACCAACACTGGCATGGGACAGGCAGGAGGTATATGAGAGGAGATGATTTTAGTCGTCAGGTTTCAGGATAGCCTCCAGCAGAAATGCTGAGACTTTTGAGTCAGTGAAACAACATTATCCAAACTTCTGTGGAGGCTGGGCTGCTCCCTGGCTCCTCTTGGGAAAGTAAAACCAGCTTTGAGGCCTGCTTCACGGTGTTAGATCCAGCCCAGAATGAGAGTATGAGTTAAGAAGTCATTTGTCTAGCTCTTACGACCTTTACATACTTTCCTTCCTCACGTGCAGTGAGCAGGGAAGTATTTAAAACTTGCAGAGAGACCTGGGATAGTTGACGTTTCGGAGGTAACTGAGGCAGACGTCACTGCATCGGGGGTGCCAGGATTGTGAACGTAGACCTGCCAAACCAAAATTAAACGAAAACAATAATTACAAATTGTTAAGACAGGAGTGAAAGCTGAGACTCTGGAGAACATACTGAGGTCTGTCCACGCTCCCTTACCCCAGCCATTCCCATGTACCCCCTGCTTTGGGAAATGCTGCTCTAGGGGGAGATACTGAGTTGCCCTTGATCACCTCTAGCAGCAGGTACAATGGCATTGCAGTTTTGGAGGAGGCTGCAGGATTTGTGCTGTGTGCAGCTGGCGACACCCAGAGTGGAGGTCTGAGGTCTCAAAGGAGAGAGGTAGGTGAGAGAGACACCCCCCGACGAGTCCAGCGCTGAGTGTCAGTACCCTGGCTTAGACGGGACCCATTTTGGCCTGGATGGCAAGAGCCAGCCACCTGTGGCTGAATTGGTGTCCCTCGCGGAGAGCTGACTGTGGCCACCTCCTGATGATGCGGAATTGTTCCCAGCTGGATGTGTTGTCCAGGGGGCACCTGTGTCTGCCATGAATAACATCTGATCGGACTGATGTCCTCACTAGAGTCCCTCCAATGCCACCTGCCATTCTGGGGACTGTGACCCATCCCTGGGGGGCAGTGTGTGTGTTTTGGAGCTGAAACAGCCCCTCCCTCTGCAGGGGCCTTAGGTGCAGAAGGTCTTTTGAGATTGCAGAATCTGCGTCTTGTCAGTTTTTGAAATACATTCTCTGATCCCTTTGGCCAAGCTACTAAGCTGTTGCCAGCCTCAACTGGAGAATTGCTGGGAGTTTTTATTGCCAGTGCTTGCAAGGGGTGGGGTGAACTGAAATAAGAGGAAGGGGGCAGCCAGGAGGTTCAGGACATGAGGTGGAATCACTCCATGTCTCTATCAGGTCAGCTTCCCCAATATTTTTGCAGGGGGGGAAGGGGGATCCCATGCACATGTGCTTGGTCTCACCTTCCTCATCATCTGCCTCAGAAGAGCTGTTCACAAGCTGAAGGAGAGGATCCCACTGTCAAGGGCAAAAGGGGTGGACTCACATGTGTATAAACCAAGTGCTCTTCTGTTTCAGGACTCACAACAATCTCTACATGCCAGAGATGGTGGCTAGGCTGGGGGAAACGTTTGCAAAGGCCTTGGACATGCTGGAGGTGGAGAAGAATGCCATCCTAGGTAAGGGGCTTCTCTCTGGAAGGAATGTCTGGCCGGATTCTTAATGGTATTTGAGGCAGTGGTGCATCAGTAGGAGTGAAGAGGGGCTGGAGAGCCAGCTTCTTCATAGTATTCACAACTCAGCTATGCTGAAGTGAAAAAGTTGCTGGTCTCAGATTGGCTTCTTCTGCATGAAATGAAGGTGCATGACATGTGGTGGTCCCTACAACATGGTATTTCTGGCTGGAGAGACTGGGGGTGCTGTAATCGTCTGCCTTTGAGCAGAATTAGTACTCAGCAGGATCCCTGAGTGCTGGTATAAAGACCTGTCATGGAGGGCCAGAGCCAAGTACTGCGGTAGGGCCCTGGCATTTGTTTCCAGATCGTGTATTAGGTAGAGGCTCTTGGACCATCTTAAAACAGAACAGAGCTTATGAACACAGAAGCCTTCCCAGCCAAGTAGAAGGGGGGGGGCCTTGTGGATAAAATGTGGACCATGACTTTAGAAATCGGGGTTTAATTTCCAATTCAGACAGTGAAATATTTCAGGGAATATGCTTTGTCTTTCTTGCCTCTATTTCATGTCTGTAAAATGAGGAGATGTTTCCTTTATCTGTTTTCTTCGACTTATAAACTCTCTGTCTGTGAACCACTGCATTTAAAGCAGCAGGGCCTTGATTTCTGCCCTGAACATTTTACTATAGTTCTGCGTGTCCTGGCAGGGATGAATGAGATGGGCTATTAGAGAAGCTGCACGCCCGTCAGCTTTGCTTCTGACTGGGTTCTGATAGCTCCAGTAATTTTGTTTTGGAGAAATGAGTGACAGTCTGAGTGGGAACACCTCTGCTCTGGGTAGAACCAACCTGAACTTGCCTGACCTCTGAGGGAGGTTCTGCCCCAGGGTTGTTGCACCTCTTCCCATTTGGATGCAGGTTGATCTTGCCAAGTGCTTCCCTCTCTGCTGTCAAGGTGGCCGGGGCCTGCCCACCACATTCTGAAGGTGCACTGTGTTCTGCCATTAATGTAGCTAAAGCTCGTTCTCTCCCACAGGTCTCCCTCAGCCTCTGCTGGAGCTTTATGACTCTCCTGTTTACAAAACAGTCTTAGAAAGGATGCAGGGCTTCTTCTGTACCCTCTATGACAACTGGTAAGAGCACCACATATCTCACATGCAGTCCAGCATTGCACTCTTCTAGAGTTAGGCTTCTCACGTGAGCTGTGTCCTATAACATCCAAGTAGGAGCTGCAGTGGTAAACTGTACTTGGTGGTTATAACCTATCACATACTCACAGAACACAGTTGCTGAAAGAAGTACTTCAAAATGTGGATCTGTTTTTAGCTTTTCCGCAATTAGGTAGTGCGATTGCATCGCTTACCTGATATCCTGACATAGTTTGTTTCTTTGCTGCTTTTTTAAGTCATGTGTTAGGATACATCAGCACTTGAAAGTGCATTTTTAGTGCTTAAATGTTTAATTCATTGTCCCTCTGTGTGTATCCCAGAAAAAACCCCACGCTGCTTAAACTCCTCTGTAGTATTTGTTTAAGAACATGACAGCTCTCTGGTCTCAAGATGATAGCACCTGTAGCCTTTACAGGCCAGAGGCATGGTGCCTGTTATCTGACAGACTTGCAACTAACTTGTGTGTTTTTTTGGAAGCTTCCACATCCTGGGAAATGCAGGCCCCTCCATGCAGCAGGATTTCTACACTGTTGAGGGCCTTGCCACGCAGCTCCTCAGCTCAGCTTTCATCAACCTCAACAACATTCCTGATTACAGACTCCGACCCATGCTCCGTATCCTACCATCACTGTCTGAGGCCAGCCAGGGAGGCTGTCAACACATAAATTGAAAACCTGCCATGGTTTTCAGTATGATAAGCCAAAGAAGGGTGATTGAGGGGGTAAACAAGCAGGGATATACACCTGGTGTGGATGAGGTGTGAGCCTAACAGGGCACAAGCAGAAAGAGCAGTGCATGGGATCAGAGAGAACAAATGCAAAGGATTTGTGTCATCCTGGAGGCACCATGAGAGATGGGTAGTGGTTTCTGGTAGCAATGGGGCTTGGACACTGTAGGAGTTTGGCAGTAGGGTGTCTGACTAGATTTTGTATTTGTGTGGGAGACCGTCTGGGATTCCCAACCCACCTGCCAGGGCTGCCCATCCAGCCTCACACCTAGGATGTGGGTGCTAAGCACCCTCAGCTTTCTCAGCTGAACTGTTGGGGAAGGGGCTGAATTACCTTGTGCTCTCACTATACACAGATGACACTTGTTAATTCAGTGCTGTGAGAAGATGGGCTTTGAGGTGTCTGCCACTTGGCCTGCCAGGGGAATGGGCTGGTCTGGGACATGTGCTGCAGTCTCCCTGGCAGCTGGTCATGTGTGCTGGATCTCTTCCTTAACTAGCCTGTGCAGGTGTGTTTGTGAAGCCCTTGGTACTATTCTGCCCTTCAGAATACTACGAAACCCTTGTCTGCCCCATGCTGGGACCACTCTTTACCTATCTGCACATGGTAAGAATACACCTTATTCTGTGCCTGTTCCTTGGCAGCCCAGACTCCTTGTAGCAGGAGCGTATAAGAACATTGGTTTCTCCAAAGCCAGCAGAGACGAGGGCAGAACCTCAGTGCTTAATGATTTGAATGCCACTGGTGGGGGGGGGGGTTGAGGTGTGTTGAACCCCGGCTGTTCCAGAGCATCCCGTGCTGTGGATATTGGCTCCTCAGCCCTCAGCCCGGAGAATCTTTGTGGGGTTTTTGTTGCCTGTGTCCTCTCATTTTCCTGTCAGTTCACTTGCATTCCCACAGCCAGCACAGCCACAGCATCTTTAGCACCATTGGCAGTGGTTCCTGTACCATTCAAAATAGGTCTTTGCATGAGATTTGTGGTTTAAAGCTCTGTCAGCTTTAATGATAGCACTTCTATCAGCAGCTGTCACGTGGGGCCTCTGCATTGTGTCCCACATGGCTCTTTAGGAAGGTATTAAATCTTTTCTTTTGTTTTGGACAGAGGTTGTCTCAGAAGTGGCAGGTGATCAACCAGCGAAGCATGCTCTGGTAAGCTTCTACCCTTTGGTGTGCAGGGGAAATGGGGAGTGAGATGGAGGGCCTTTTACATGCCCCTTTCCAGCAGAGGGCTGGAAATCACTGTTGACCCTGATGGTGACTCATTCCCTGTGCTTGGGCAGAGGGGATACTTTAAGACAATGTCTCCCCTCACATTAAAACCTGTTCTCCTCAGTGAGGATGATGCTGCAGATGACAACCCTGAGTCTCAGGAGATGCTTGAGGAACAGCTGGTGAGGCTGCTGACCCGAGAAGTCATGGATCTCATCAGTAAGTGAAATTAAGCCGGGTCCCCTGGGATATTTGGGAAGTTTGCCCTGGAGAGGACAATAGGAATCTCCAATGTGCAGTAAAACTGAACTATAATGGTCAGTACTATTTAACGTAATCCTTAGAAGCCAGGTGTGAGACAGTTAACCCTGCCAAAATCTTAGGTAAAACCTAGTAAGAAATCAGTTTAAAACCTTGAGAAGAGAGTTTCTTCTTTTTGTTTTCTCAACTTGTAGGGCTCTATTGTTCTGGCATTGCCCCTGTAGGAGTCCAGTCCTCCTTTGGAATCTGGTTCTCCCCTTCTGTGCCCTGGAGCCCAATATGGGACATCAGTTTGTGCACAACTTGAGCGTAGAGGAGTTTTGTTGCTGGCCGTTGCCAGACAGAAGGGAAAATTCCCCCTGCCAAAGCAGTCTCCCTTCTCTGCGTTCCCTTTCTCCAACGTCATGCTTTTATCAGCGTGGCTTTGAGCAGAGAGGCTGGGAATCTCTGCGTAGAGATACAGCTCCTCAGCCTTCTCTCTCCTTTCTTGACTGACCTTGTTTCCTTAAGATAATATTCTCGGGTTATAGGCTTCAGATGGTTTTGCATGTTTCTGGTTCTCAGCAGTTTGAAGCAGCCCCTGTGCAGCAGGTTCCTGCTGTAGGTGGGGTGTTCCAACCTTACAGGCAGTGCAGTATTTGGCTTTTAAACTGGCCTTTTAGATCCTTCAGGTGCTGTGTAAGAGCTGGGGGAGCTTGGAGTAGCTGAGCCCATCACACTCTTAGGATAATCTTTGCATGTTCTGAAGTAGCATCTTCTGTTTCCTGCTCCTCTGACCTGCAACTGTTTTTGCAGCTGTTTGCTGTGTTTCTAAGAAGGGTGTTGAGCATAACACTACAGTTGCTGTAGATGGAGATGGTGAGTAAATGCCAACTTTGTCTTTCCCACCCTTGGTGTATACAAGCTTTTTCCCATTTCCTCAAGCATTTCTTGAGGGCAGGGCTGGCCTTTTGCTGGAAGTTCTGGGTTGAGGGGTATAGGTTTGGTAACCTTCAGCTCGGTGCTGCCCGGTATGTTTGGGGCCACATTAAAACCTGATCTAGCCTAGGAACAGATGTGCTGTGGAGTTCACAGGTAGCATGTTGGGGCAGCTAATTCTTAAGGTGCCAAGAAAAGGGGGATATGAAGAGCCTTCCCAAGAGCTGGAGGTAGCTAGTTGGGTGCCCTTCCTGACCTACAAAGGGTGCATGCTTTCTGCTTGAAGAGGGATGTGCTGTGGAGCTGTGCCACCATACTGGTCCTGTGTGCTGGCTCCCAGCTTAGTTCTTGTGGTGCCCCCATGTCCTCAGTCCCGTTCTCACAGTGTTACCTTTGCTCTGCCCTGCAGATGATGAGGCCATGGCCACCGAGGTGACTCCCCCCGCCAGCGCAGAGCTCACCGAGCTCGGGAAGTGTCTGATGACACAAGAGGTGAGAGAGTAGGCTCTGATCTCCACCACCCTTTCTCTGTGCTCTGTGTCGTGCTTGCCTGTGGTTCAGCCAGACGCTGCTACAGACTGCTGGGCTGCTGGAGCATTCCCCAGTGTGAGAATCTTCTGTTGGGAGCATACCTGGATTTTCTAAGGGCCTTGTTAATGGTTGCAGAAGCCACAAAGCAAATAGCGGTTGGGATCCAGTGTAATATGCAGGTACAGCGTTTCGCCCTTCTGCGGGGGAGGCCTTGGGCATTCAGCCCCCCCAAGGTGCTGCCTCCCTCCTGTGCTCCAGCCTACACAAGGAAGAACTTTATTCAGCAGCTCTTTTTTTCCTGTAAAAACCTGCCAGAGCTGGCCCAGGAGCCACCGTGTTAACACAACCCACTGTGCCCAGGCCTTCATCCCAGTACCGCTGTCCTCCTCTGCTCTGGATGCCTCAGAAGGTTTTGTAGTGACTTGAAAGCAGCAGCTGATGAGTGCTCCAGGGCTTGACCTTGGTTCCTTGTGGCTGTAGTGCTCAGTGGGTGCCTTTGAGTGCCTTCAGCAGGAGCAGCAGCATGCAGGATTCTCAGAAGATAGCCCTGAGGAGCTCCTGCAGAGTCCCTGGATTGCTTCTTGGCTCCCTTCAGGTTTGAACCCTTTAGGTCAGAAGTAGTTCCTCTGACTGGTTTCCCTCTCTTGACTCCTTTTCAGGATGTTTGCACAGCGCTACTGATCACTGCCTACACATCCCTGTCCTGGAAAGACACGTTGTCCTGCCAAAGAACCACAACGCAGCTTTGCTGGCCACTGCTCAAACAGGTACCTCGGGGGGGAAGGTGAGGTTAGTTCTGGCAGGCTTGGGAGAGGAAGCTCTTGAACGTGGTGGGAAGCGTGGCTGCTTCACCCCTGGGCACCTCCCTCGGGCAGACCAAGCTGCTGCAGAGGCAATCGTGTGTCAGCATCCTGCTGCCATGGTGACAGTGCCTTTTCCCCAGGTGCTTCAAGGAAACCTTCTGCCTGATGCCGTGTCCTGGTTCTTCGCAAGTGTGCTGAAAGGCTTACAGACACATGGGCAGCATGATGGCTGCATGGCAGCTCTTGTCCACTTGGCTTTCCAAATCTACGAGGCCTTGGTGAGAAATGCTGCTCTTTATCCAAATGCCAGGTTGGCTGGGGAGTGGTGGAAAATTAGTCCCATGCCTGCTTGAGGGGGGCAGAGGAGTTACTGTCCCCGCAAGGAGGAAAGGGCTGTTTGTCTAGAACTCTAACAGAGCTGTGTTAACCATACTTCTCCCTGAAGCGCCCTCGCTACACTGAGCTGAAGGCAGTGATGGAGCAGATCCCAGACATTCAGAGGGACTCTTTGGAGCAGTTTGATTCAAAGCTTCTCAACCCAACACTGCAGAAGGTGGCAGACAAGCGCCGGAAGGATCATTTCAAGCGCCTCATCACAGGTTGCATTGGGGTAGGTAATATCCTGCAGGAAAATGAACCTGTTTCATTTCACACCTGTATGCTGCAGAATGATGGGGTGGCCAGCCTGCCTACCTGCCTCACCCAGCCACCTCCCTTCCAGGCCAGGAGGCTGTTGTAGTATGTTCTCAGTCTTTGTTGTATATCTAACTTGGAGGTACAGCAGGGATGGCAGCACAGGCTGAGCAGCCCCTCCAGCTGCTTCTCACCGAGAAGCAGGGAATACCTTGGGAAAGGGGTGCCTGGGGAGACAGGGTGTTAAAATGTTCGAATGAAGCTGCTAGGTGGGTGCTGGGCTCTTTTGAGGGTGGTGGTGTTTGAGCCTGGTGGCACTGCATTAGCAGCTGGTGCGCTGGCGGTTACCTCAGTGTCCCGACACTTGGGAAGGACCAGGCCCAAGATGCCCCAAAATGCATACATGGAGTCTGGGCCTAGGGACTGCTCAGAATCTGGGGCCTGCCTCTGATCTGCAAGCGGGCTGCCCCTGAGCTGAGTGAGGGAATCAAGGGAGTGATGACTGATGTCTGCCTGTCTGTCCCCTGCAGAAGCCCCTTGGGGAGCAGTTCCGCAAGGAGGTTCATATCCGGAACCTCCCATCTCTCTTCAAAAAAGTCAAGCCATCACTGGAGCCGGATGTGATAGAAAATGAGGATGGGGAGAGCCTCACTGCACTCTTTGAGTCGTGAGCCTGGGACACTGCAACCGTCTCCTCTCCTACCTTATATTTTGTCTCCTCATAGTAAGCACATTAGATTCTTCTCGTCATTGCCTCCACAAGCATTCATCTGAATAAAGCCCCTTATGGGTCCTGTCCCATTCTCCTCCTTACACTGGGATGGGGCCTGTGGTGGCATATGAACCAGTCTATTAAGCTTTCCCTGCTTTCTTCCCCTCCATTGATGAGCATCTTTAGATCTCTGCTTCTCTGCAAGGTGGGAGCTGAGCCCGTAGACTCCATTAGGTAAAACCTGGTCATCCTGTAGACTTGGGTGACTTTTGCTCCGCCTCTTCATCTCTTGGGGTTTAGGATTAACGCAAAGGGCAGAGTAGTGCACTGTATGGAAAGGGGTTACCCTTCTCTTCCTCTGGGTGTTAGCAGCCAGGCTTTGTAGGGAGACATCAGACACTCCTGTCGTGCCTGTCAGAACTTGTCCCCAGTGGACTGGTGTTCTGATGGATCTGTTTCCCTCCAAGACTCTGAGCTTTGGGCTGAGGGCTGTGTGCCAGGGAGCCTAGCAGTGCTCTAGGATCAACCTCGAGATCAGCAGTTCTGAGGTGCAGCTGCTCTCTAGAAAGAGGCAGACATTGTTATACGTATATATACATACATACGTATATATATATATATGATGATAGAGCTTATTCTACCCAGAGCCAAACCGAAGGCTTTTCCTTTGTGCCAGCCTTTCTTGGACATCTCTCAGGAGGAGCAGGACAGTTTGGTTTTTTGAATTGTATTTTCTTTTTACCCTGCCCTGTAGACTGGAACATGGCCAGTGCAGGGTACACAAAACCTGGACCAATATCCGAAGCACCTGCAAACCAAAAGGGATCTCTCCTTATCCTGTTGCTGTGGAGGTGACAGTAGCCTGTGTTTTACTCAGTCTGGTACTTCTTGGAGAGTTGTACGGTGGGGCTGGCGGGGTGGGTTTATACTGCAGTTTACAGGGGGGAGCCAGGTCAGAAACTGGGTTTTAGATGAGGTGGGACTCTTATCAAGCCACTCCAGTCTGCAAAGCTGGTGGTTCTTGACATGGCAAATGATTCACTCGACCTATCCTAGTGTCAGCACAGGAGCTGGGAGGGTCTGTCCACAGCTGTCTGGCAGTTTAGCCAGCCAGGAGACAGAACAAGTGGTAAACTGTGGAGGGCAGTTAAGGTGCTGTCTCCACCTGGCCAGACTGGATAGAAGACCTGGGGTTGGGAGGGATGGGAGTACAGAAAGGAAGAGCAGGCCTTGGGAATCCACTCACCTTCCTGTGCCACCAGCACCCTCCACTTTCCTCCTGGCCTCAAACGTTTTTAACCTCTGAGCTAACATGGCTCCTGGCTCTAGCAAAGGCTGGGTGTATTTATTGTGTTGTGATATTTTTAACATTCTGTGACTTCATGCTAGACACAAGGGGGTTTTTTTAAATGGTTTTTAGAACCTTTTTTGTAGGAATGTTTAAATCCGAAGCTGTCTCTGAACTGGTTGTGTTACACCTCTGAATGTCAGTAAAGCTATTCCAGTTTCATATACATGGTGTCACGTTTCATTTTAATCCTTCTACTTTGGTAAGATCTGAGCCCTTCTCTGCTCAGACTGCCTTCCCTAAGGGCTGTTCAGCACTTCCCATTCCAGCTACCAAAAAGGGAGCACCTTTGCTGGTCATTATCAGAGAAAGGATGAACCACTACAGACTGCTAACACCTGCCTGGATGTTTATAGTGTAAGTAACTGTATTGCAGTGAAGCATATAGAGAAAAAGTACAATTTCCTACCCTAAATTCTAGTGCTGTGACAACTGACCTAAGCAACTGGGACACACCAGTACTCCCACCCCTTCTCTGAAGTTCCAGACCCTTCATCTGCTTGTTCAGAGCAACTTTCACAAGACAAGACCTACCCAGTGCTCACAAACAACAGTGCTCACCACTGAGATAAGTAAGTTCTCCTAGGCTTCCTTGGGTGGAGCCAGGCCTTTGACTGTCACTTGCTCTCCACCATCCAGTTCTGCTTCAAGGTCAGCCCACTGCACATTCAGTCACTGGAAGGGAGAACTGAGGTGTCTAGCATCCAGACAGAAATGCTCAAGATATTTAAGAAGGGGCAATCAGTCCTTACAGAGCATGGTTTTAAACCCTACCTTTGCACAGGGAAGCCCAGTACTGCATCAGAGAATCATAGGCTACAAACGAATGTTAAAGCCCATCTAATCCACACACCTTCCACCCTGCTATGGACAGGGATATCGTTCACGAGGTCTGGCTGCTCAAAGCCCAGTCCAACACTTCCAGGAATGGGGCACCCACAGCTTCTGTGGGCAACCTGTTCCAACATTCTGACACCACCCTCCCTGTAAAAAATGTCTTGTGTACAATCTAAATCTGCCCTCTTCTGGTTTAAAAATGAGGAGCTTCTCCTGTCACTACAGGTCCTGGTAAGAAGCCTTCCTCCATGCCCCCTTGATATACTGAAAAGCCACAGTAAGGTCTCCCTGGAGAGTCTCCCCAACTCTTTCTTCACAGGAGACAATACACCTTTTATCTACCACATTAAGTACCCCAGAGATGGTTTGAGACACCTGCAACAGTCCTGCACTGATACTGATGTGTTAAATCTCACTGACCTGCTAAGAAATCCTTTACTACATTGCCATGTCAGTCCTCTTCACATACTGCATGCAATCTAAAATAAATACTTGCTATTTATCTTTAGACCTACAGCTGCTTTCTTTTCTGTGTATTAGTCTCAACTGTGAACAGCACAGAAAGAGATAGCTATAAAGAAAAGCCTTTATTTTAGTGCATCTCCTCACTGAGGCTCATCACTAACAGCATATTCAAAGAGGTGGTCCTAGGACTCTTCACAGGCCCATCTTGCGCCTCTTGCTGTTGCAAGAGGACTCACCCCTGCAGGCAGGTGCAGGAAGCCCAGAACAAGGTGCAGGGGTACGCTTTCCAGCCTGCTCACTCCATAGGTACCGAGTCCAGCTCATTCAGGAAGCGCTGACACTTTCCCATCAGGATCTTGATGGCTTCACTCACCAGCACATCTGGAGGCAAGATACCCGTTGACTCCACTGAAACTGCACAGAGACACAAGTCAGCACAGGCACTAGGCAGCTTCAGCCTATACCCAGCTCCAGCATTTCTGTCCCTCATCTTCCCTTACAACACACTTCCAACAAGCCACATCATCACAGAGAAGAGGTCGCACTTGCAGGCAAGAAGTACACACACATTAAATCCCAAAGCACCACCAAACCGCAACCTCAGTAGCTGCTCAGTGGAATATGAATGTACGAATACTGATGATATGGCAGGTGAGGGGAAGGCAGAGCTCCAGCTGTACATGCTGGCAGTCTCTGCTTGCTTGGACAAAACACAATAGGGCTCTCTGTTCTGTGGAACACGGGGCACTCACAGATGTAATGATTCCGTACTCTTGCCAGGCGCACAAGGTTTTTCAGACTCTCATGTCGGAAAACTTCTCTGCTGAATGTGTCCAGCCGTGCATTGGCTACTCTTGCCACCTTTCTTCCTACAGGGGAAAAGATGAGATGGGTGCCTGCAGCAGATGGGCTCCTTGTGGATACAGCAGGTGCTTACCCCTCAACCGTGCACTCCCCATCAGCAAAGGCAGTGAAGCCTTGCTATAAAGAACTAGCAAGTCCCCAGAAGGAAAACTTCAACCTGACAAAACTTGTCTCTTAAACAGTCCCAACCCAAACACAAAGCTTACATGTACCCTACCCCTGAGCAGGACACAAGATGTCTTTTTCACACTCAGCTGCTGGAAAGAGCAAGCTTGCTACCCAGGCTTATAAACAACAGCACTGGAAGCTGCAGATGGCAGCTGCAGAGCTCTGATGACAGGCACCCAGTGCCTCAGCATTTCAGGGAGATCCCAGGTTGTGACTGAACACATCTGCATGTGACAACCACTAATCCATAAAACCAGGTTCAGAATAGCACAAACGGTTGCTGATCAGCAAGTCAACATTACAACGTGGTTTTGTCTCTACAAGGTTTGACTCTGGTCTGTATTTGGTCTGTACTAAAGCTCGTAAAGAACAAGGCACTCAGAGCAGGAAGAAAGTACCCTTGATATTCTGGATCTCAATGACTCCAGGGGAAAAGCACTTCTGCAACATCTCAGCTGCCTCATCCTCGATAGGCTGCAGGAGCGTAATGTCAGGAAGCAGTCGATAACTAGCTGTGGCCACAGGAGAAAACTTAGCATGATCTTTACCTGCAAGAACAGTTAAGAGTCAAAGATGAAGGCAGGCCTCAGGGGAATACAAGGATGCCAGGGCCTAAGTTCATGGGGGAAAGCCAGATCTCTACCCATCCCCTTCACAGAGCAGTGCCCTAGTCCAAGCACTCACATTCGTCCTCCCACTTGCCCCAGGACCCAGGACTAACCTATGCCCTTGACACAGTGCATAAGCACATCTATTTCCTGGCCAGGTCGCAACAGTGCAATGAGGATGTCATCATGAACAGGTCGGAAGTCAGCATCTGGAAAGAGGTCTGTCTGATTCCCCAAGGGCACCCATGTCATATGTTTACTGTACACTGCAAAGAGAAGTGACAGCATCAGCCAGTGCTGTCTCAAAATAGATCACTGACCTGGACAGGACTGGAGACGGCAAAAAGTTTAGCAAAATGAGGGTATCAGATCTCTCAACTCACAGGGCTGAGAAAACAGACCAATTCCTGGATCCCAAGACCAAAAAAGGAGAATAAAAAAGCATCTATTTTAGGAGAGATCTTACCTTTGTGATTGAAATATAATTCATCAGGATCAGATGACTCCTTGGCTGCCTGAGAGTTTCGGCTACATTTTATTTTCAGCTGGAACTGCAGAGTATCAATTTCTGTGCCTTCCTCATCTCCTGGAAAGGGGAGAACAGCATGACCCTCTATGGAGTCACACTTCTGCCCAGTGTATGTGACCCTGATTTCCTGCTCTGGGAGAAACCTCCAATACTTCTGTTTGATCCAAGACTCTCACCTTGGTTTCTATATTCGAAGAGTCGTGGGTCTGCTCGTATAGGGATGAGGCCCAAGCGATGAGCCAGAATTTCATCCTGCACAATGGATGTATTGTTGTACACAAAGACTTTCTCTACAGCCATCGTTGGCACCTCAGGAAGACAGGAGATCGAGTCAACGTGACAGCTGAATTACACAGTTGAATTACACACCAACACGGCACCCAGCCACAGTGTTCCTTTTCTCCCATAAATAACTCTCCTGCAGACTATTTTCAGTGGCATTTCTGCCAAACCAGGCTGCCCAATACCCTTACAGCCCCTTCCCTGGCAGTGTTCAAGGCCAGGTTGGATGGTGCTTTGAGCAACCTGGTCTAATGGAAGGTGCCCTGCTTGTGGGCACTGTATGAGTTTTAAGTTCCCTTTCAACCCAAACCATTCTATGACTCCTTAGGTTGGTTTTCTTTAAACAGATGATCACAAGAGGTGAAGGGCAGATTGATGCACAGCCACTACCAACAGTGCCCTTAGAAGCAACAAGCACTACTGCCCATGCTGCTAAGGCTCTAACGCTCTAGGCTTCTGGCACACGTGCACAACAAACCAGTGCTTCCTTTCCAACCCCAGAAGCTGCCCGCAAGGGCTGACATAAGGCAGGGCCTTCCCCGCTCCCCATCACGCAAGCGCTTCCCCCACAGCTCCCAGGCCGGCACCCCGCGGCCGGGCCGCAGCGGTACCTCGGCGAGCAGGATGCGGCGGAAGGCGTTGGCGATGGCGGCGTCGATGCCCACCATGTCGAACTCCAGCGCGTCCCCCTCCTCGCGGATCACGTCCACGCGGAACGCCTGCCGGGGCCGGGCGCGGAGGGTCACCCCTGGCACCGCGGGGCACCCCCCGCCCCATCACCACCGCGGGCACCCACCTCCTC
>JAOEHX010051150.1:0-28508 GCA_025448015.1 Bolborhynchus lineola
GGCACCCTGTGCCAGCGCTCAGCACCCTCACAGGGAAGAGCTTCTGCCTCTGAGCCCATCTCAGTCTCCCCTCTGGCAGTTAAAGCCATTCCCCTTGGCCTGTCCCTGCAGGCCCTTGTAAAAAGTCACTTATCCTGCTGTGTTTCTGTTTTACTGATCCAAATCTACACTGTCTGTGATGGAAATGTACCAACACCACCACTAAGGACCACTCCCTGCAGTGCAGGTCCCCAACCCTCACCACAAACACTTGCCAAATGCTTTAGCCAAGAATACTAATTAAGGGAGGGCTGGTGACCAAGAGCAAGATGCCTTTCATCATGCCACTCTGTCCTAATGTGGTGTTGGAGTGAGACTCCTCTGGAGTCTATAATTACACATTGAAACTCCACAAGTGAGATGCAAAGGGGGAGGGAGGAGGCAGCAGGGTCCATCTGCACAGAGGTGTACTCACTTCACTCGGAAGTCATCAGCAGCCATCCTGCTATTATCAATGTCCAGAATGATCTTGTTGTTATCAATGGTCGCGCAGACAATCTGGAAGAGAGCAGACCATGAGAGATGTCTCATTTCTCTCTGTTTACTCTATAGTGTATCTAGATTGCAGTTAGGCAGGATCCCTTCACAAGGTCCTTTTTCTGTTACCTTCTGGATTAAGTAGCCTTGTTTCTTGAGCAGTTTGCAGGAGCTTTGCCTCCTTCACTCACAGTCAGTGAAGATGTCAGCTGTGTAGAGGCTGAGAGTTACAGAGCTCTCAGATGGAACTTTCCAGTTTCAAAATATAAAGGGAAGTCCCAAAGGTGCTTCACAAAGAAGTGAACCTCAAGAAACTTCCTTAAGGCATTACATCTCAGCTGACATTCAAGCTGATGTGTTCTGGGCTTCAAGCTTAAGGATCCTCAGGAAAGATAGTTGGAAGGTGTTTTTAAGCCTTAAGATCAGCCATAACTTTCACTGTGGACATATTAATATCAAGCTCTTTGTGCCACTGTGGCAGTCAATTTCAGATCCTCAACTTGTCTCACTTAGAATTTACAACACTTTGGTACAGCATTTGTGTGTTTTGCTCTGGTGCTGCAGTTCTTTGCTTTGCTTTTCCTGCTGGGCTGACACCACTGCATCTCCTCAGAGCACACTTGGTATCAGATTCATAACTGTGTAGTCCAAACCAACATAACAAAGCAGCCTTTTCCTTTTGAAGAGTATCACCCCACCTGTATCACCCTGCAGCATGTCTTTGATGTGCACCCACAACATGCCATAGGGCAGCTTGCCAAAATTTGTTTGCAAAGACATTCAGCAGCACCAGGTTACCTCTGACAGTTGCATTGGGCTCTAAATACACCTTCAGACATAAGCTTTAAATGGGGAAGGGACAACTGAAAAGGGGGTTACCTGGTTCTGAAGATCTTCGATCTCTTTGTAATAGCAGCTGTAGTCCCGGGGCTCACAGGAGAGGCCCTGTGTCGCGTACCACTCTCTGATCCTGCATTCCAGTTCAGCATTTTCCTTCTCCAAGCACTTCACCTTGTCCAGGTAGGAAGCCAGGCGGTCATTGAGATTTTGCATGGTGACCTTCTCATCGCAAGATGAAAGCAAACAGTCGCCACCAAGACCACCAACAACCACACCGCCTCCAAGGCCAAAACCGAGGCCATTGCCATAGCAGTTGCCACCTCCAAAGCTCCCACCAGCCAAGCTACCAACACTCAGTCCCCCTCCATAATTCACTCCACCGCAGTAACTCCTTCCAGAAAAACCTCTGCCACTGCCTATCGTATAGGAAGAAATCCGTGCTCCACCACCACCACCAATGATACAGCTGCCACCACTGCTCCTGCCTTTGCTAGACACAGTAATAGTCTCCTTAACGTTGCAACTCATGGTGACAGCAGTTGGAAATGCAAGCAGAAGCCCAAAGCAAGATGCACAGCTTGATATTAAATCAGACTGCGAGCTGTCTGTGGCGGAGAAACTCTATTTATACCTTCCAGAGTGGGTGTCACCGCTGAATCCTCTTCCCATAAGGCCAGCTACCCCAGCCATTGGTGCCAAGGATAATTTCTCAAAGGGAAGTTTCCTTTTAGGAATCCTGGTAGACAAGGAAGATACTTTACATGTCTCTTGCTAATTTCAAAAATACATTAGCAATAATGTTTTATGAATCATCAGCTTTTTGTTTATGATGCAAACTTTACAACATTAAGCCAGGAAAAACATTGTCCTAAATTATATACCAGGAAGAAATCATTAAAGGCTATTGCATCAAAGGGCTCTTTATCTCTCATTAATTTATTTTCATTTTGAGTTGAATAAGCAGTTTTCATGCAAGGTGCTGATGTTGGAATATGTAAGATGAAAAAGAACGAATAAGTACGAAGTTTGACTCTCGAATGATGTATGAGGAATGATGTAAGAAAGTTGTGGAAAGATCAGAGACGCAGAGATTAACCTTTAAGTCTCTCCGTTGGCAAAATGACAAATCCAGAACACTGCTACAAGACAAGGCTGTGGAGTGATCTCTTAATGGACACAGATGAAAGGTGCTTCATGTATGATCGTGGCTGTCCAGTATTGCACAAAGGGGTTGTTTCTTAGGTAGAGAGTGTAAAGAGAGGTAAAAGCACTTAACATATTTCCTGTTGCTCAGTGAAAGGTATTTCTGCAGTTTTCATCATTATGAATAGTAATTGTTCCAGCAAAAGGTGGGTGCTTTCAACGGTGAATGGGAGTGGAAACATCCCATGGCCAATTCTCTGTCTATATGTGCTGCATTCTAATAAGAGGTTTGGGATCACATCCTAGGAAATATAAAGGCAGGATTGCTGATACAGCTGGCAGAGCAGTTGTGGCCAGATAGAGTTCTCCACTGGCTCGGAGAAGATGGATGAAGCACAAACTAGAGGCTCTTCTCTCTCACTGATGTCTCCAAATCTTAACTAGGCAGAGAAAATACAAAGTAAGAATCCTCTCATTCTTCTGACAGCACAATTCAGGCTAAGCGGATTTTCGTGAGTGTGTTGCTAAGGCTCAAGAGCAATGGGCTTCTCTCTAGGGAGAGCCTGCTTCTACTGACATTGAGCAAGAGACAGACGTTCCAGAGCTTTCTGAAACTAACTGTTCACTGCAAGGAGTTTTCCAAGCCTGCTTCACCAGGGAGCAAGTGCTCAGATCCTCACTCTGTGTCAGGGTTGTGGACTGGAATAGCTGTTAGGATGGCAAGTAAATAATCCCACTTATTAAAGGGCTGAATTATCCCAGTATTCATGGATTTGCCCATCATTTTATTGTTCCTATTCTCTTTATTTCTGTTGAAAATATATATCCCTTTATCTCTTCATCCTTGGATATTGGTTATCCCGTAGGGAGAAAGCCAGCAACGTTCCGGCGGTATCTCCAGCAAGCTGGAGACAGGGGTGTGGAGAGACCTGCTCAAAGAGATTTACTTAAAGACTGAGAGCCTGCCTCTGGCAGAGTCTGTGCTTCAACCTGGGTCTCCTGTGTCAGATCTCAGTGCCTGCATGTCAGCCTGCCCTTCCTTCAAGTTGTGCTCCACTCAGCCCCTGAATACAAAGGAGCAAAGCTCAGGATAGGTAAAAACTCTAATAAATGTATTGTGCATAGGAAGGAATACCTGGATTTCATTACTAGGACTGGAGAACATAATTGGAGTCAGGGTGTGGTGGTAAGAATGAACCGAAACTGATGTAATGTTGCATCGCTTGAAGCTTTGCCTGTCCCGCATATGATTCCTCTGGAGTTTCCCAACAGCTGTCTGCAGTAAGCATCTCTTCTGAGTGAGCACACATTCCTTCCCCGGCTCCACACTTATCATTTTAGCACATCGGAATAATGCAGGCAGAAACATGGAATGACTTTACTCCTTTGTGGGAGTGGAGATTGTCTGCATGCCTATTGCGGTAGTTATTGTGGAGGGCAGAGAGGATGCCTCCTGCTTTTCTGAGGTACCCCGTGGGCTGGAGCTTTATCCCTTAGACCCATCCTCCTGCTGCCTTCAGCAGGCCCCTTTGCCCAGGGTCCTTGTGTGGCACACACTTGGCCTCTCTCTTGCTATTTTCCCTTTTGTCTTCAGGAAATGAGTGCACTGGTTAAGCTAAGATGGAATTAAATCATTATTCTGAAGACTTTAAAAAGCTTTTCCTCCTATTTTTGTTGTTATTTGAGCTCAGAAGCTTACTGGGTATGTCTCATTAGCACAAAGAAATACGTAAATCTCATGGAAATACAGTTTCCAAGCTGAGGTTTGCAGCTCCATAATTTGCAGCTCTTTAATATAAAGGATGTTTCCAGGGTGTTTTCTGCTGGGGAACTGTTTATCACAAGGTACCTTCTCTTGAGCTGCTTTCTAGACGCATCCCAACCTGTAGGACCACAAACAAGAACTAAGTCTGTGCAGCCCCAGAGGCTTTCCAGAGGCATATTCATAAAGTCTGGATCTTTGGAAGTCCTTGTCATTAGGTCTCTTTCACCTCTCAGGAATTTAGGACAGCTGCTTTGTGGCAGTTCATGGTCGGCGCCTGCCGGACCCAGTGGGAAGGGTGGGAAGGCCTTTGGTAGGCATACAGGGAAGCAGGTGGAGCAGCTAGATGTCAGCAGCAGTTCGCAAGAAGAGAAAACCAGCCCATATCTGGTGGGAGTCAGCTGGGGCTCCCAGGAGAAAGCAGCAACCTTTATGTGTTGTAGGTTGCCCTGAGTTTCCAGAAGACTGGAAACTGGAAGAGCATCAGTGCAGTAGCTCTGTATTTTTAGAAATGAGAGTGTGAGGACTCGTAGCTTGGGAAGGACCAAAGATGGAAAGTGCAGCAGTGGGGTTTTTGCACTGTGTCTTTGCACTGAATAAGGAAGGAGAAGACAATGGGAAAGGAAAAGGGAAACGCTTTCTGGCTTCTTCTCTGAGAGCAACTGAAGTGTAAACAGAGGAGTCCAATCAGTGGAAATTGGCCATTATAACTGTGATAAGTATCTCTTTTGGTCTCTTGTGAAGCAGTGACCTTATGTGGCCACTGAGAGATTTCTGCATCAAGTCTGGGGGGTTGGAACTGACATCATCCACAGTCTTGATTTAAAAACTTCTACCTTTTACAGCAGAAGGACCCCTCTCACCTGCTCCCTGATACATTGATGATTGGGCTTCTTCAGACACTTGCCAGCTACAGGCATTGGAGGTGCTGCTGTCCTGGAAGGTTTCAGGCTGTGTTAAGTCTGTTTCTATAGTGGCAGACAAATTAGCTTCTATATAAAAGAACTGATGCTAGCAAAGTGTGCCACTGTACTGTGATGCTTTTGTCTTTGTACCCTTTCTCCTCCTCCCTGGGACTGACTGCTCCATAACCTCCAGCTTTTGTCAGAAATGAGTAACCAGGAGTTTTGCTTTATCGGGTCAAGTCAGCAGTGAATGTGACTGTAACAGCCACATCACAGCATGCCAGGAACGATAGCAGCATCCAGTGCTCAGCTCTGAACCTGCAGGGTGGGGTGGACGTGTAAAGCCCATCACTTCTTGGTTTCCAGGACCAATCCTCAGAACAGCCTCCAGCTTATGATGGCTTTTGACTGAACATTCTGCAAGCTCACCAGGGCTGGTTCCCAGGGCTGCACCCACCACAAATGCAGAGGGCCCTCACTTACCAAGCTGCTGCCTTCCTGTTGCCAGACAGGTCAGTGTCAGGGCTCATGACCACACCATGCCTGTCCTCCTGACTCAGCCCCTACTACGAGGCTGCTGTTCGAGGCCCAAGGAGGGAGGCACCTTTGCCTTGCTCATGAGGTTTTAGACATACGGGCTCAGGGCACCCAAAGGCCCTTTTTCCCATTCTGTTCTGCATTGGTGCACTCTTTCAGCTCCCATCCTGCTCTCTCCAGTTCTACAGAGGGGTGTTTAATGTAAAGATGATCTTTCAGTGGCTCCTCATGTTCAAGTTCAAACTCTTTGAAATAGGATGACCAGTAAATGACTCAGTCACTATGTGAAACTAGTCAGGATATAAACCTTTTGCTTCCAATCCTTTTCCCAGCGGGAAAATTCCCATAAAATGAGAGCAGTGGGTTGGAATATATGCTGTGTCAGCAGAAATTGGAACAGTTCTGGAGACCAAGATTTCTTCTTCAGCCTAATCACAGTCCCCAGGCTGGGTGATGTAGTATGAGAGGTTCAGCGCTGATGTGTCAGCACCAGCCCGGGGCTGAGGAAGTCTGTCTCCATCACTGACTCTCAGGATGCGTCTAAAGCTGTGTCGTAGCACAATGCTGTGTGGGCAGCCCACAGGCACCTGCCTGATCTGTTCATGTAGGGCATGGGGGATGTCATGCAGGACCAGGCCACATGTGCTACAGGCTTTGACAGGGAGGAGGACAGGACCTGGGAGGTCAGCGAGGCCATTCCCACTGGGGTGGGATCCCGACCAGCTCACATGGCCCTTTTGCATGGTTCAGCACCTGCTTTTCTAAAGGAAGGCATTTTCCAGACACAGGGTTCTTGATTGCATCAGGCAGAAGCAAAGTTTTATTAGAGAAGTTTTTCACCAGCAGGTACACAGTGATCAAACCACTGGTGAGCTCCAGCAATAGTCATGGTGCTTGGGCACATGCAGCAATACAGATTGGAAAAAGCACATAGCAAAATAAAGCAGAATGTGGCACAATGCTCTGCTTATCCCTCTGACACATGGCTTAGCATTGCTGAGTAACACAGAAGAGCACATCCCTGCTCTCTGCAGGGGCATACGCTAAATATCCTCTCTCTTCACCCATGGCTCTGGATGAAGAGATTCAGGGTTCTCTTGTTGGATATTCTCATTTCTCTGCTTAATCACAAATCCTTCTGCAAGGCACTGGAGAGATTAAAGGAAACATCATTTTGTTTATAGCAAAAATAGATTTTTTCCCACACTGTCACTCTGTACCCGTGCTCATTCCACAAGCCAATGCGATCAGAACTGCAGATAAACACTGTCCTTCCTGGAGAGGCCTGCTTGCTGCCTGCCAGCCAGGCAGACAGGGCTGGGAGCTTGCTGGAGCACGCTCTGCCCTCGTACATAAACACACCGAACGGTGGAAGCTGCAGCCATTGCCCCCCAGCAATCTGGGTGTGGGAATGGCATCAGGGTCCGTGGCAGCACGGTGCCCTGCTCACACTCCTCATGGACCAGCTGCCACCAAAGTTCTTTGTTTCTTTCTCAGTTTGGCTGGAAGTTTCCCCTTGAACTATTGTGAGCAGTTTTCTGACGGTATTCCCACCATTCCTGCTTTTTTGCCCTGATTTCTGGGGACTTGCTTTCTCCTAGTCTTTGTCCCAGATTTCCTGTCAGCCCTTTCTCCATGATCTCTGTTGCCTGCCAGCCTGTCCCTCTCCTTTCCATCCCTCTTCCCCCTAATCTCCTTTGGGATCCTAGCAGAGTCACAGCTCTTGGCAGCACCTGTAACCACTCCCCCATGGCCTCCCATCGTGGGTTTCCCAGTAGCCTCACCATAAAGCTTTCAAATAGCACCTATAAGCTACGTGGGAAAGGTTCCTGTTGCTGCCTGTGCTTGCTGCACTGTGGAAAACCTGGGGAGTGTTGCAGTTCTTACCTTGTATCTCCGCAGCTGCACAGGATGGCATCTGGGAAGACGAAGTATAAGTGTGGCTTGTTCGAATGATACCTCCTCCTCCTATTCCACTTGTTCTTGCAACTCCTCCTGCTAGACCTGACGACTGACCAATTCCTCCTTGCTGACTAAGGGGGCAGGAAAATAGCATTGTAGTGATGGAAATGACAGATGAACTGGAACTGTAGCTTTTCACTCAGTTAGCAGACTGTCACAGTGACCTTTCTTGTGGCAATGCCAGGCACAGGGTGGGAAGTGGATTATCTGCCTCAATTGCCAGGCAGTTGGGTACAGCAGTGAAGGTAAAGGGCAGCGCAGTACCTCCACCTATTGTTCACTTTCCTGGTATGTTAAAATACCCAGGACGGGGCATTTCATTGTGTCTTTTGGTGTGTCTCAAGCCTACTTACATAAGGTCCTGCTGTCCCCCCTCCAGCAGGCAACGGTACGTGTGGATCTCCTGCTCCAGGCGGCATTTGACGTCCAGCAGGATCTTGTACTCTTGGTTCTGGCACTCCATTTCTGCCCGCAGATCAGCCAGTTGCTGCTCCACGCACGTGATCTGGTTCTGGAGCTCAGCAAGGTGGTTGTTGTAGCGACACTCCGTCTCAGCCAGCGAGGATTCCAGGTTATCCCTCTGAGGGGTGACATGAGGCAGCAGTATAGGATGAGAAACACTGCATTTAACTGTGAGCTCTGATATCAAACAACTGAGGCAGGTGAGCTTGACACCAGCTCATCACCCACCTGGCTGAGCTGAGCTTGGAGGTCGATTTCCAGGGCTTGCAATTGGCGTCTCAGTTCAGTCACCTGGTTGTTGCACGTCTCTACCTCCTGACCGCTTGTAATAACCTCCCGATTCACCTCCTCAATCTGAAAAGGACCAATCCAGAAGAAAGAGCATCAGGGAATGTATAACGTAAGTCAGATGAAGTACTAAGGAAATTGCAGGGAAGCTAGCAAAAGCATGACATGGGAAAGGTTTGGGTCAACTCTCATCCTAATGGAGAGTAAACCCTCTTGTTCTTCTGATAATACTGCTGTCCAATTAGTTCTCACCACTCACTAGCTGCCTTGTAAAGAATTCCCATATCAAGTGTCACTAGCATGCAGCACTTCCCATCACCCCATGGCAGGGATGCAGTGGCAGCATCCTCTGTGTCACTTGATCCAGTTAAACCAATATTAAAGGCTGTTACAGTATGTTGTGTGGTTTTGATGTGTGATAAACAACTGTGGAACCATTGCTCTGTGTTAGCAGGGGAAGGCCAGAGCTGTGGAATTTTACTCACCTTGCACTCATACCAATCCTCAACCTCTTTGCGATTGCGTTCAATCAGTGTTTCATACTGGCACCTCATCTCCTCCAGGATCTTTCTGAGGTCTGGGCCAGGGCAGGCATTGACCTCCACGCTCACATCTCCAGTCGACTGTTTCCTCAAGCAGTTCATCTCCTGCAAACACCCCCCAGCAAGGATCGGTTTTTAAACAGAAGGAACAAAATGCAGGAGCCCAGTTCCCTGGTAGGGAGGAGCTGAGCCCCCGGCAGAGCCCGGGCGGTCACAGCTCCCATTCATGTGTATTGTCTCCATCAGCCCCTTGCCCCCTGCAGCCAGCACCCGAGGGGTGGGGACCACAGTGAGGGAGGCTGATGGATGCTTGCACAGAGCGGGCAGGATCCTACCTCCTCGTGGTTCTTCTTGAGGCAGCAGAGCTCCTCCCGCAGCGACTCGAGCTGCGCCTCCAGGTCAGACCTGCAGAGCGTGAGCTGGTCCAGGACCTGCCGCAGGCCGTTGATGTCAGCCTCCACGCTCTGGCGCAGGGCCAGCTCCGTCTCGTACCTGCAGGCGAGAAGGAGCTGTCAGTGTCTGTCTGACAGCACCGTGTGCTCTTCTCATTTGGCCGTCCGTCTTTCTCACAGTAGTAGTTTCCTAACTGGCCTAGCAGGATGCTAACAACAGTTTGAGGCTTGCTCTGCCAAATCTGCCCTCAGTCTGCCTTCTCGGGAGCTTCTTCACTTGGGTCGAGCTCTCACTCACCATGTTTCTGTGCTCCAGCAGGAAAATCAGAGGCTTTCCCTTTGAAAGACACCACGTGCCAGAATGGCAGCTTGGGTGAGCCCGTGCTGCTCCCTGTCTACAGAGCCCCGCTTTTGGAAGAGCTTTAATCTCCACTCAAACCCATCTTCTTGACCCAAACTTTCCACCTGGAGCTACAACTAATTAAGGCAGCTGGAGAGGCAATGGATGGAAGAGCTTGTCCTGGCCAGGGGATCACAGGAGCCCTGTCTGAGATCTCCTTACCAGCTCTGTGAGTGGGAGCCTCGACAGGGGAAGGGGCAGCCAGGGGGATACTCACTTCACTCGGAAGTCGTCGGCTGTCATCCTGCTGTTATCGATGTTCAGAATGATCTTGTTGTTGTCTATGGTTGCGCAGACGATCTGGAAAAAAGCATATTCACTCCTGAAGTCTCCTCCCTGTATCCTCAGCCTCAAGCGTATGCAGGGAGCAGTGCTACCAGACCTAATGTCCTTCCCTCACTCTGTTTCATACTACTGGGTGCAGGCATGGGGGAGCTGAGGAGAGCAGCAGTCACAGGGGGAGTGTTCTGTGAGATGAAGGCATTAAAGAGATAAAACACACGGTGCTGATGCAGACAGACAGGGAAGTACAATAGTGTTGTCCAGCTCCTGCCCCAATCCACCTACCCTTTGAAATCTAAATCTTACTTTCATGGATAAGAGATCTAAAAGTTTGTTTCAAGGCTTAATTATAAGTCTGTCTCATTCCATCTGTTTCCTGGATTCTTTTCCCTTTATTCTTCTTTGCACATTGACATCTGAGAGTTTTTGCCAAACACACTTTGCAAGTGTTTGTAATTGCAAATCTCACACTCAGGATTGAGCTGGCAATGCTTTCTTTGTCCTTGTTTTTAATGAGCTGTCCCATATTTTCCCAATTTTTGATGGAAAAGTGAACTTGTAACATATGAAATAATATTTAACAGGAATTCTGCAAGGCTGATATCAGAAGCATATGAATTCAGGCAAATTAATGCAATCCATTATTTATTTCTCTTTTAGCTGCTTTCTTGGCATGTATCTATTTAAACACCTTGGCACAAACCCTGATTCAGAAAGACTACAGAGCCAATCCACATATATCCCATGAAGGTAACATTTCCCCCTTCAAACCTATCTGGTGAATAAAAGCAATGGAAACAGTCCAAGCACTGGAGGTTTGACCCATGAGCTCCAGGGCGTTCTGCAGGCTAGGAATGGCTGGTTAGGAAAAGCATTTTACAACAGTGAATTGTTACTCTTGAGAACTGCCTGGAGTTGTGAACCAACCATGGGAGAAGCTAACGAGGGAGAAAGCAGCTGAGAAGTGATGTTACCTGATTCTGAAGATCTTCTATTTCTTTGTAATAGCAGCTGTAGTCCCGTGGCTCACAAAAAGGGCCCTGCTTGGCATACCACTCCCTGATTCTGCACTCCAGGTCCGCATTTTCTTGTTCCAGGCATCTCACCTTGTCCAGGTAAGAAGCCAGGCGGTCATTAAGGTTCTGCATGGTGACCTTTTCGTCACCAGAAAGAAGAATGCCATCACCAGCAAAACCACCTCCAACTACCCCTCCACCAAGACCGATGCCAATGCCACCTCCCATGCCACCGCCAAAGCGAGCGCTGCCACCGCTGAATCCCATGCCTGGACATCCTCCGAGGACAGTGGCTCCTAAGCCACCTCCAAAGTTGCCACCAACCAAACTGCCAGTGCTCAGTCCTCCTCCGTAATTCACACCACCACAGTAGCTTCTACCAGAAAACCCTCGGCCACCACCTATCCCACAAGTGGTGTATCTTCCAGAAGAGACTGAGGAGATCCGTGCTCCTCCACCACCACCACCGCCACCAATCACACAGCTGCCCCCGCTGGTCCTGCCCCTGAGAGAGCCAGTTGTCTGCTTAATACTACAACTCATTTTGAGGACAGCTGCAGCTCCAACCCAAAGCCCAAAGCAAGATGCACAGCTTGATATTGAATCAGACTGCAGGTTGGTTGTTGCCGCAGATCTCTATTTATACCTTCCAAAGGGGGTGTCACCTAAAGGGTGTTTCTTCTTCCCACGGGGCTGGCTAGTCTTGCTGTTTATGCCAAGAATAAATAGCCCATAGGCAGTTTCCCTCTAGAAATCCCAGTTCACAAGGAAGATACTTTACATGTCAGCAGCTTATTCCAAAAAGTAAAATAATGTTTTATGAGTCATCAGCTTTTTGTATGATGCAAACTTTACAACAAGTCAAGAAAAAAAGTTGCCCTAGATTATGTACAAAGGAGAAACATTGGTATTTATAACATCAAAGTGCCTTTTATCTTCTATTAATTTGTATTTATTTTATTCTTCGTCCAGTAAACAGTTTTGTATCCCATGCTGTGCTAGACTACATGGAACAAGAATGGCGAATTACGAATTCTCACTTCTGAAAAGTGTGAATGAGAGTGACAGCGGCAGTGAAAAGAGCAGGGATGCCATGGGGCAGGTGTCTGACACCTGGCACAAGGACACGCAGGTCTAACCCAGGCTCCACTGTGAGATTCTTAAATCTCAGAGGAAATTCCCCCATGGGTTTAGATCTCCGTCGTGCCAACCCAGGAAGTCAGCTTGCTCACAGTGTGTGGAGATCAGGCCTGCTGAGTGGTGGAAGTCCTTGCTCCTGGATGTTGCACAGCCTTGCTGGAAGTGCATGAGGTAACTCTCTGAAGTTACTTTTCGATTACTTTAATTGCTGTCCATGCTGCCTCAGTCTGTGGTGATTGTAGATAAAGAGATGACAGGAAAGGGAGTATCCATGGGTGATTTAGTCAGTTGCTGGACTGGGATGTGAGCGCGCAGGTCTTTGCCATCACCAAGATTGTGCTGAGCACAAAATAAGGAGAAAAGCTTTCTGCCTATCTGATCTGAGTCTGTCAGTGCAGCAGCAGGCATTGGTACTTGGCTGGTCCTGGGAGCAGCATCTCCAAAACCAGGCAGCAACCAGAGGAGCGTTCGGAGAACTGGCTCCACCAGTGCAAGTGTCTTTCCCCGACAGACTGCTGTAATGAGAAGATATTCTGCTCTCCAGGGAATGGAGGCTTCTGTTCCCCACAGGGTGGAATTTTCAAGCGGCTCTTACTCACAAGTGACCTTTGACTCAAGTACGTCCATATATACAGGAGCAGTTGTGATAAGTCCTCTTTGAGTGTGACCTGACAGGGAACCCTGAGTGCAGCCGTCACCTCTGAAGGGAAGCAGAGGAAATCTCTGCTCACACCTCAGCCCCATCTCCTTTCCCAGTGGGAAGTTGGATGGCTCCTGTCACCAGGAGAGGAAAGTGTCCCCAAGCGTATACAGATGTCATCATCTTCTCACCAGCTCAGGTGAGGACTCTCCACTCTCCAGTTAGATTATTTCTTTCTTTACTTAGATCAGAAATGATAAAAAGGCGCCTGCCGAAGGCTGGCAGCGCCCTGGAATATTCATGATTCGGATGGTATAGGGAAATAACTTGCTCAAGGACAGAGCTGGGGTCTGGCAGAGCTCAGATCCTGGCTGAGACTGCAGTGCCTGAAATACAAGTCCATCCTCCCCCTGCAAACACATCCCCCGTGCTCCCCGAGCAGCCGAGGCTCGCCACAGTGGAAATCAGGAGCAGAAAGGAGGATGGGGAGTAAATCTGGCTTTCATCTGTCTTTTTGAGGAATATAATTGGAGGCAGGGTGTGGCTGTAAGAGCCAACAGAAATTACTATAATGTCTGGATTGCTCGGAGCTTTGCTCTGCTCTGGAGGCTTTCACAAGTTACCTAACAGCAACCTACAGCGAGCACTGCTCACCGCCTCTCTTTCCCTTTCAGAGTTAGGTTTAGGGTGGGATATTGCAGATGTCAGACGGTCTCTCCAGGTGGGCAAGGAGAACCTCCACCTCCTTGTTTCAGCAGTTACATGCTAGCAAGAAGGAATAGGTCTTGCTCCACAAACCAAAGTGGTTTGCAGCATTGTACGACTTTCTACATGCATCCTGGTGGAAAGGTCCACAGGCTGCAAATACACAGTTCTTCTGAAGTACTCATGTTTGGGATATAAGGACACCTTTGGATGCCAGTTTCACGGGGACACGGCACATCCAGAAGCCAGGCCCAGACTGTAGTTTCAAATGTTTCCTTGCCCTGGCTGCGTGGCTGCAGCTCTGTGTGCTTGTGGTCCATACGTCCACAGCTGGGGCAGAGGCGTGTGTGTGTGTCTTCTGACTGTCAGGTTCTGCTTTCTCTAGCTGTGAAACACCATCTTGCTCTGTCACATCAGCGCTGGCTGTTCTCCCCACTAAACTGATTTCTTTACTTCTACTTTTGTAGCTCTTTGTATTCCCCGTAGCTCAGGGGCACAGCCTTCGGGCAGAGCACTGTGTAGGAAAGGACTGTGCAAGCTGAAGATAGCAAAACATCCCCAAAGGATCTGCAACCTAAATGTCAGAGAGGAGGAAACAAGCGCTTTCACACAGATGGAAGTAAAGGAAGCGGTGTCAGGCCGTCATCCAGCACGAGCAGCAGTGGTCTGTGTCACACAAACACTGTTAAGTCTTGTGGGCATTATGGAGAAGAGGGATCTGGAAGTGGACAAAGAGGTACCAGGTGTAAATACGGACACATGGTGATGGGCATCTCTGGAGGAGGCAGGAGGATGTTACAGACCCAGGAGACATTGTGGGCAGCGGAGTTGGGTCCTGTGGGAGCTGTGACTGTCCCCGTGCCAGGCTGGGGTGCAGAGCATCAGCCTCTCTCTCCCACCCTCTGCTCGCTTCTCTTATCAAGGTTGATAATGTTTTCTTGTGTCAACTACAAGAAAGGTGTGTCTAATTTGACAGAGCTTTGCTTTCATAAGTTTCATTGCTTCAGTGATGTTTGTGCAACCACACTGGAATATGATTTTATCTTGTCACTTGTAATTACTATTAATAATTTGCATAATAGCCATTAGGCATCACTTATTAAACACTTCTTTGATGTGATACTGAGCCGGCTCCAGACCTCATCCTCCCATCTTTCAAATGTAGACCATGACTTTTTTCTGGCCAGTGACTCATTGGTTTATACCACCACGTTTAGCAAAACTCCTGTAAGGCAGGAGAAATAATTATCACAATGGGTTTGGTAACGGCATGATCCCAGCTCTTAAATACGCCTCAGAGACCAAGGTGATGACTCTGTTTCAGTTTCTTGCTGACTGTTCACATCTTCAGACTACCTCTGAGCATTTGCTAGTGGTGAAGTAGAAGTTCAGCAGAACATGGAGGTGAACAGAACCAGATTCCTTCCCACTGAAGCTCACAATGTCCCCTGATTCATTTTGTGAAGGGTTTTAATTTCCTTACAGCACCTACTAGATGAGAACAGTGTAGCCAGACTTCCCCACATTTGCATCCCTGGAATTGCTGCTGATTATCATGGCAAAGAAGACTACCAGGGAATTTGTATTGGGACAGATTGGAATACTGATGGGAGAATGAAACTACAGCAGTTCCTCTTGTGCATGGGCAGCTCAGCACAGCCCAAGTCGGGAGGAGAAATGGATTCAGCCGTGCACCAGAGCCATGGGGGTCAAACCAGGACCTGCCAAGAGAATGGGAGCATTCAGGTGCCTCCTGCACCCAGACACTACACCAGAGGGGCAGCAGAGACAGGCAGCCAGGATGCCAGCCAGCCAGAACCTCCCCAGAGCAGCTTCATCTGTATCTCATACTTGTACTAAAGAGTCTCTTAACTTCAGTATGCTTTCAGTGTAAGGCTTGCAGTGGCAGTTTAAATGGCATTACTCAGGGTGCTGACCTGAGAAGTCTCCTGCATGGTTATAGCAGTGCTTTACTCCTCTGTATAGTTTTTTATAAATGTTACACAAGCCAGTAAAAAATGTAAACCCCACAGAGAGTTACTGTGGGTGTGAGACTGTGCCCATCCGCATACTTTGTATAGTAGACTTACAAAGAAATTACAGTTTATACACCACAGCAGAATACTGTCATCAGCTCTAACTGCTTGTGCAGCGCAGCCCTGAGCTCAGCTCATTTCCAGCATTAGCATTTTGCAGAACTGGTTGGTTTCTTTCTCTTTCTTCTCTATCTTCATCCTTTAGGGTATGTTCAGTCCTAAGGGACCTTTTCTGATGGTGCTGTAGTTCCCATGGGTCTGCTCCGTACCACAGAGTCCGTATCTGCCTGAGCAGTCGCAGGCTGCGTTCCATCTGCAGCCCTGGCTGTGATGCTGAGGGCTTCTGCCCGCAGCCCAAGTGCTGAAAGAACTCCCCTTTGAGATCCTCATTTGCTTTTGCTTTACAAGATTTGCACATTAAGAGAGAAAAGAAGCTCTTTCAAGTTGTCCTCCCTGTGTGCTGGTGCGGGCGGCTGCGTAAGGGGAGTGTGATCAGCGCTTGCCTCTGCTCAGTGGCCCAGGTGATTCTTGTCCTGGTGTCCCGTGCGCTGCATATTCCACATTTCATTGATCTCTTCCCTGTCTCTTCCCGTGCTATTTCCACACTCTTCATTTCCCATCACTGTAAACTCACTGGGGAGGGAAGGCATCTTTTTATTGCTGCACAGCATTAATGCTGTGGCCTTAGAGGTGCCACGTAAACACTGGGGCAGGTTAAGTAACACTGAGATGCACAGTGTAATTAGTGTGGTGGGAATGGGAGATACAGAGCTTAATAAGAGTGTTTCACAGCAGCTCATTAGAGCAATTAATTACCCCAAGGGCTAACAAGTGTCTGTGACCAGGACAGAGACTGTGGAGAGTCCCCCCCCCAAGGGACACTCAGAGTGGGATCCCTCAGTCCCTGCCCTGAGGCGCTGGCGCGATCAGACCCAATGTGTGGCTGGATTGGAGCACCAGAGGTGACCCAGGAGCAGACCAGGCTTTTTGCAGAGCACAGACCAGAGCAGGAGACAAAAGCCCTGTTGCTGCTGTCATTCTTGCATAGAGAACTGCTCTGTGTGGCCAAGCTTCGGCTTGTACCGTGCTGTCATTCCAGAAGTGTTGGAGCTGTTCCTTTCTGTAGAAATATCTCATGCACTCATCCTACCAACCTTGGTTAAGGTGTCCTGGTGCCTCATATCCTCAAATGCTCTGTAATTCCTCATGTACACTGGCCGCCACAGAGAGGTAGGTGTTTTTCATATGTAAAGAGGTTATGAAATTGCCTTGTGTTAGCGAAGTCAGCCATTTTTACATGAATGGAAAACTAATGAAGGGCCCAATTCTGTCAACTTTTAGTCACTTGAAATGTCTCTTCTGTGAGAAAGTTGATCTACTTTAAAAGATTGCTCACCTGAGCATCTAACCCCTACATCTTTTTCTTACTGTTTGTGGTAGAATTGATCTTGGAGCATCCTCTGAGATGGCTTTATCTATCATAATATCACATATAGGTCTTTGATTTCAGATAGAATTATATGTGAACTGTTTTTAAATCCAATTTAATGTTAGCCGAGTTTTGTCTGTTTTATTTGGCGTTTGTTTTGGTTTTGTTTTTGTTTGGTTGGTTTTAGGTAAAAATGAGAGAATGGGTTTTAAAGAAAAAAAAGAATAATCTGAAAACTAAAATACCTACAACAATCCTGAGTGTTGCCTGAAAAGAAAAAATTAAGGGAACTGTCATGAGGAAGAATTTGGCACTTGTAGGATAGAAAGCTTAGCTAAATGAGGTGAGCAGAAAAGCCATGAAATGGCATATCAAACATATGCAGGTAGTTTAGAAAAATGAATTTGAAGAATGCCATGGGAAGGATAATCTAACTGGTAGTTAAATGTTCTTTCAATACATCAAAACAAGGACTTTGAAAAGAAAACTGGTGGGACACCTTTCTGACAAAGGTGTAAGAAGGATATTCTGTGACAAGATCACAGCATTGTCAAGTTAACAGTGTAATTGCACTGTCAGAAGAGCTCTGGAGAGAATCCTGGGAACTGCAGCCCTGTCTATAATAAAAATTAGAGTACTGAAATATCATCAGAGTCTCTGGAAAGGAGTTAATATGACTCCTGTAAAGGAAAATCCTGCCTCACTAGCCTCCTAGAGTACTGTACGAGTGCCAGTAAGCATATGGAAAAAGGAAACTTTGAATATAAGATATCAGAATGGTCAAACAGCTACTGATAAGGTTCCACATCAAAGGTTACTAAAAAAACTAAGTTTCCCTCATGATTAAAAAAAGTTCTTTTATTGATTATTATCAGGTTAAAGGATAAGAAATAATAGGTGGGACTTAGTGGTTATTTTTCAGGGTGAAGGTGTCCTTGGTAGGCTCCCAAGGAGTTCATGCTGGGACATTGACTCTGTGAAGGCCAAGATGAAGGTAGAACTGTGTTCAACATGTCCTGCAACAGTAGTAATAAGGAGGGCTCAATGAAACTGATGGGAGATCACTTTAAAAGACTTTTAATGTATAGATTAAAGAAAATATTGCAACAGATGGTGATCTTATGGAGCCTGCTCCCAGAGGACATAGTAGAGGCAAAAAATGAAAGCAGTTTCAAACAGTTTTGACAAATTCATGAATACTAGTCCATAAACAAAATCTAAAAGAATGTACTTCCCTAACATAACAGCTATGGGTGCTGAAGGATTACGAGAGGAATGGCCATAAGAAAATGGCCAGGCTTGTGTGCTTTCCTTGGATAACAATCCTGATTGACACAGGAGAAGATGGATCACTGGACTGAGATAGTAGGGCATTTCTTATGCTCTTAGAGCTCTGCAGAAATGCATTTGTGTTTTTTAATATTAACTTATAATCTTTATTTATCTGTGTGTCATTAAACTTGCTTTACCTTTCTCAGTAGATGAATGTTTCTTTCAAAATCTGTCTCCATCTGCTAGAGTGCTAGGTACTCTATAAAGGGCTAGGTACTACATAAATAGAGAGAGAGAGTGATGAATTGCCCTAGAAATCTGAATGGTGAACATTTGGGATTCTCAGAAAAAAATGCTGTTTCATCACATCTAGGGTGAATTTCTGATGACTTGAAATCATTGCATATTGTTTTTTTTTTGAAACTCTTTCGTTAATGTGTCTAAATGAATGTACTCACAAAAGAATTTACATTTAATTTGCCATACAAATGATATTTTGCAGGAAGAAATGTTTGTTACATAAAAAAATTACCTTAAAAATTGTTGTTATCATGACAGGAATGCACAAAATGGCACTTTCAGTCATAATGGCCAAGTTTTGAAAAAGAGACCGTGAGTGACGAGTATGGACAGATACAGAACTATTAGTGACTAATGTGTGGCTTTTTTTATAGGAACTTTTGCTTTAACTTCCTTAATATCTGCCAATGCTGTTGAGCGTCTTGTTCCTTCAGCCAGCGCTAATTTCACTGCAAACAATAATTCAGGAGTTTTGGGCCTATCAGAGTTCGAAATGGAGAGGATTGGTGTTGCAGCAGCAGTTTCATTTCTAGGAGGAATCATCCAGGTTTGTGGTGAACACATTCTTTATACACTGCATTTGTGACAACTATGACTTTTGTAATACTTTCCATCACTTCTTTGATAAAAAGTGAACATTGCGTCTGGTCCAGTGTTAATGAATGATGAAATTAATGTGCTTTAAGAATTTGCTGCTCCTTTATTGAGATGTAGTAATTGTATGTATGCATGTTCATAGAGTGTTGCAATATGAATAAAACCACAGCCAGCTCTAATATAATATTCAGTTGCTGTTGGTGTTCCCTTTCTTTCTCCTTCAGAAAAAAAAACCATGAATCAGCTCCTGGTAAACACTGACATATTCCTGAGGATTTCTGTTGCTCTTTGCTTGAAGAGAAATCCTATACAGTATTTAATAATTAAAAACTGTAGGGAAAACATTTTTAAATTCTTTTAGAGCTCTCTCACACATCATTAAAGCAAAATAAATTAGTAAGACAGATGTCTTCAAATGATTTTCCAAAGTTTATTCAAATAAATTTCTTGTCTTTTTCTATTCTGATCACAAGTGCTGAGTTCCTTTATCCATTGCCAGTTGCTTAGGTCTTCAAAAAAGGCTTTCCTTGTTAATATTAAAATGGAAGAATTGTTCCATTACTTGACATTGCAACATCTTCTGGGTATCTGGCCTCCTGAAAGAAACCTACACCCCTGTGTTTGATGCTTTGGATCCCTATACCATGCAAAGGATGAGTGAAGGAGCTTGGAATGGCATCTCCAGTGGCCTGTATGCTTGGCAGGAACATCAAGAAGCAAGTTCACTTCTGTTGCATTTTTTTCATTCTTTTATTGGTTACAGAGTTATGACTTGGGGTAACAGCATGACCAAACCCTATGGATGACATATAGGGTAGAGCTGATGGTGATTGTGCTGGGCTACTGCATGTGCTGTCCTGTTGCACTGGTGTGTGCAACACAACACTGCATCATGTTCAGGGTGCTTGTATCAGTAGAGTCCTTTGAGCATCCACAGAGTTCTTCATAAGGGAGCACTGCACTCACAGCCTGACAACCTCCTGTGTTGTCCCCAGAGAGGACAAATTGGCTCTAGTGGCAAGCTGGTACCTGTGTTTCATCTAACATCAAAATCCAGTGCAGAATTATTTTGATTAGCTGCTGCTGAATCCCATTAGGTGTGCAAGTCCTCTAGACCAATTACTCTTTCATTCTGAAAAGTTCTGCTGTATTATGTGCCTTCAACAGCATCAGCTGACTTATCTCAGCCTATGTCCTATTTAAGCCTGATTGGAATAAGAAGAATAAAAAATCCTATGCCTGCATTTCAAAGCAGGTCTGATAGGGAACCGTGCCATGTGCCTGGGCTCTTCTCTCAGGTCAGTAATGTTGCTTGCATTAGTCTCATACTAAAACAGCTGGTGCTTGTAGTGCTGCCATTACTCTTTTATGCAAATTTAATGGTTAGAGACCAGATTAAAATACTTATTTCCTAGAGTAGTGCCTTGTAGCTACTGATATGTGATATACAAGTGATAGTCTGGATCAAGGCTGTGATTAAAATTTGCCATCATCCCAGGTGCTGTGAAGTGTGGGAATCCGTGTTTCTCATCATGATTCCAGACTCCTGACTAAAAGTTGCTGCAATTCCTAGATAAGGTGACAGGGCACATCTTGCTGTTAATGAAGAGCTAAATCAGTTTGCTGCTTCTACTTATCAGATTAAATTAGAAATTAAGGAATGCCTTGGAATAGATGTGGTATTCTGTGACAAGAAGAATAAAGTGATGCTTGTTAAGGCAACAGTTTTCCATTGAAGGCATCCTGAAATACAAAAAGAAGTGGAATTGTCAGTGGAGTTGGGATGGTATTTCTCTGGGAAGGGAGAAGACCTGGGTAATAGTGTCTACTATAAAACCATTTATTCATTCTGAAAAAAAGTTAAACAGCAGTCCTCTAATAAGCCACTAATTGCACAGAAACAGCTGATGCTATGACTGTTCCATTGGGCATCTTCCATACAAAGGATGAAATATCCCTCTCCAAAACAAGTGGTTCCTTCTTAGAAACAGTAGGTAAAGACCTGAACCTCGTTGTCCAGAAAAGCAATTTGATGCTATTTCTCGTGTAGCCTAGCTAAGTGTTCTAATCATCAAAAAATGTTACAAAATGAACAAAACATACAAGCTAGTGAGTCATGGAGGAAAGGCAAAGGGAAGAGGTGTGTTTTTGAGACGAATTGCTGTTGGCTGCTTTGTGTTTTGTGAAGACTAGAAGTGTGCATCTGTGTGTGAGGCAAGCTCTGAGCAGGCTTTGTGAATCCCAGTGCCATCTAGAACTGAAATACATTAGAACTGGTTTCTGATCATCAGGCAAGAATAGGTAGACCTTCTAAGAATTTAAATTTGTGGTTTAGTTGCTCAATTTTTTTTTTTCAAGTAATAAGTTTCAGATTCCTTAACTGCTTTTTATATCTAATGTTTGAGGCAGTATTCATAAAAGAAGGAAGATATTTAGTTGTCTTATGAGGCATTCTAATGAAGATAATATAGTATTAAAATAGAAATTAAGTAAACATAAAATAAAAACTGTAATTGCACAAAGAAAAAGTATTATGCATTCATAGAGACTATTTCATTTTTAAAAGCATAATGGAAGATATAATGCAGATTTTTTTCATGTTGTGTAACTGCTACTCTATAAACAGGGCATGGAAAGCTAAACAAATTAACAAAATTATTCCCTGATATTAAATACCTCAGAGTTATTGATGGGGAGATGAAATGATATAATATAGCAACGCCTATGGAAGAATTTTGCAATTAGCATTGGATGATGCCTTTATAGCAGAAAAAAAAAATACTCAAAAAATAAGTTTTGGGTAAGATTTCTTTTTCTTATTAATATATCGTCTGTTCAAGAATGCTTGCATAAATATATATATCTATAAAAAACCTCAACATGCTCAACTAAAATTCGATATTTCATTTGCTGAATGAACAGAGGAAAGCTGTGCTTGCATTTCAAAGTGAGGAAGAAAATAGGTTTTATCCTAGAAATAAGCATTATCCTCCTATGAGATGCAGTGCTATGTACTTCAGTTGTGCTACACTTTTGTAGGTGCTGGTTATTGCATTCTAGCAATTTGTATTTTAAAGACTTACAGATAATTAGTTGCTCATGTACAGTGTTGGAAATAAAAAAAATGTTTCTGGCTATCAGGAGAACAAATTTACATGGTTTATTTTCAGCTTGCTTAATAATGAAACAGCACATTTGAATATGCAGTGGGTTTTTGTGAGGCTAATGGTATTGTCCAAAGCTGTTTCCCTGTGAGGAAAATTATGCTGTATTATTCTATGTTGCACATAGTTTTTCATTAGGTACAAGCATTAGTCTTTATTACACAGTGATAATCAGGAAAAGAGCTCATTTTTCTTTCAGTGGAAGTAACTTCTTGTAGGCTTATATTCTGTATGTTGAAAAGTACAACTAGGCTGGATGGGAGTCCTGGTTCCCACAATTAGGGTACATCATAGAATTGGGGAATCATAGAATTGTTTGTGTTGGAAAAGACCTTTAAGATGTTCCATGTTAGTCCAGAAAGACCACAGAAGATGTCTTTTTCAGGTCCTGGAGTGAGTAAAGCTCAAGCCAAACACCTTCAGAAGCTACCAACCAGGCACTCTCAAGCTCCACAGTGAACTTAAGAGCTGCAATTGAAAAGGCCAAAAGCTACCAATTATAATGACTGTTGAAGCAGGTTTAAAATTGATGACTTGGTCAAGCTGAACTGTGTCCGACTGTTGTCTCCATATGGTCCATAGATGCCTTCACTTTTGCAGCTTCGGATTCCGAGATAACGAATGCAACATGCTAAATGAGAAGCTCACATCCTGCACTGTTTCCCTGGAAGAGGTATTCCCCATGGCTGACCTTGTCTTCTTGGCACGTGCAGCAAATAATCAGAAAGAGTACCACCAGATATTATTCAGTTTAACAGAGGAAGAAAGCCACACTGTCATGGGTTCAGCAGTAGCAGTAATTTTTTCCCCTTGGTAGCTGGTGCAGCACTGCGTGGTTTACGGCCTAAACCACGACACACACTTTCTACAATGTGGAGTTTTGAGGGGTTTAAAATTCATTCGCCAAAACTGAATTCATGCAGCAGGTAACATGATATCAGCCTTTCAATTACTGTGGACAGAAAGTCTGACATTAGTGATTTCCAGAGAGCTGTTAAGTGATAAAAATTTTTACTGGCCATAAAGTTAGATTGACTACACAGTGAGAGTGGAATTTTAACAATAATAAACTGAGCGTGTTGTCATGGTAAGAAAGTATTGAAAGTGGACAAAAACCAAAAGGGCTTGAATTAATGAACATAGAGGGCTTTGCCTTTTGCTATTACTCATTTCTTTTCTTTTCTCCTGGCTCCTTCCCCATTCTTTCCTTCTGCTTGTCAGAGTAAAATTATGGACCAGTAAAGACAGCTGCAAGAAAAGGTTCTCTTTGTATTGTCTTTCTTCCATTCGAAACTATAGTTTTCTTTTTTAACTTTTTTTTTTTTTTTTTTTTTTTCTTCTAAATGCTACCACTTCTGCCTAATCACTTGGTTTTATAACTTGTTCCCAAGAACTTTTCTCTTTTACAGTGCATTAAATCAAGACTGCTTTCCTTCATTTTCTCCTGAGTTTTTGTTGGGTTTTATCCCTTTCTCTGAGCTCTGATGCCATTCACATGAAGTTAATCAAAAATGTATAACTGGTGAAAGCAAAATTCATCTCAAGCCTTTTACATGGTGTGATGTACTGAAGAAGCTGCACAAAGGAACTAGAGCCATGTGTCTTTCAAACCATTTTTTTTACTGTGACTGTTCTCTCTCTCTGAAATATTCCCTCATCCCCTAGGAACTAAATTTAGAAGAATGAAAAATTCTGGAGACAATCCTAAAATGCATGACAATTTTCTTCCTTTTACATTTTAAGAGAAGCCCAGTATTAGTACAAATAATGAAAACAGAAACATATTTACCTTTAGCATTTTTTTATATTTTGTTTTCTGCTGTTCTGACATTTCATTGTCAGTTTTCCCTGTAGTCTGTCTGCATCAAAAAGGAAGAAAAATCATACAGTGTATCAGAAAGTAAGATGGGAAAGCTGCAAAAAATGAGCATCACAACCACAGCAAAGATAAAGTAGATTATTAGAAATTTCTTCAAGAATATCGAGCTTTCTACATTTTGATTATTGCTTGGTGGATGAAAGATTTTATGGCATTATGCAATGTAATGCAATTGTGTACTATCAGCTGAGCTCAGTTTAAAATGGTGTTTATCCAAGAAGCAGTGACAATCAAGCTATATGCCTGTTGCCCAGCATGGAGGGTGAACTGAGGAGTTCATCTGGGAGTAAGCTCTCCATAGTTTACATAGATGTAAAAAATTTTAAGTATAACTGTCAAGAAAACTCACATGCAACAAGATTTGGGAGGCTTGTTTCAAAACAGCTTTTTGTCTCATCTTGATCTAAGCAGTTTCTGTACATTACTCATGTTGCAAGGAGAGCAGAAGTTTCCCATGCCAGCTTCTGCTGAAAATTATACTCTCCTCCGATGTTTTCTGTTCTGGTTGTTTCATTTTTAGGTCTTCATCACAGAAGATATATAGATGATATATTTGCACACTATATGTATTTAACTACAGTGTAAATAAAAAGTTGGCTGCACATCTGATGAAATATTGCCTCTGTTTCTGGAAGTTCTGAGCTACCTTCTACAGTAAGAGATGGAGGACCAAGTGTAGGCTGCTGCTTGTTTAGCTGAGTGGCTACAGAAATTGGCTACCTCAAAACATACTTATGGTAAAAACAGTGGTTATAAACAAACAATTAAAAGTGTGTTTGAAATGTGACCTTTTAGTTCTTACCTGTGAGGCATCCTCTTAAAATGCTGAAGATTTAAAGTAAAGAAATTAATGTAAAAAAAGAAATAAATCAGAGTGATGCTGAAGTTGCTAAGTTCCACACCATGACACCTTTTCCCTGTGCTTCACTATAATAACTTTCTCTGAAAGCTAATATAGCTAATATTTCCCTGTGGTATTATGTGGTTCATAGAATTGTCTCTGTGATTTAGATTCCACAGCTAAAGAAAAATCCATCTCTCTGGAAAGTAAGCTGTTACACAATTAGAAATTTCACAATACAAACTGATCTTAGAAAAACAAAAAAATCACAAGGGAAGGAAGAACTAATTCTCATTGAACTTTGCTACTGTGAAGAATGTTTTAAATACATGAATAAGCACACTGTTAGAACAAACAACTAGATAAAATGTCTGAAGTTAGTAATTATCAGTTTTAGGCCTAACTAAATTACTACTCACTGAGGGTATAACAGTAATTACCATTACTGGGGTGCAATCTGGAATGGCAATCAATGTTCTGACTGTTCACAGTACAGAGCCACTCACACACTGTTAGGGGAAATAGAAAAAAAAAATATCTCAGCATTAACGTCTCAAATGGAAACTAAGGTTTTCGTGGTAAATTAAAGCCACTCTGGTGTTTTTGTTTCTGCTGTTATAGCTCACTACATACAGGTGAAATTAATGGTGAAAAATAGTGTTCAGGCACAGAAAATGACAACATTTGGAAATTACTCTTTTAGCTTCATAATAAATGAAATAAAGCAAAGGGGACCATGATATAGATCAAAAGGATGATATTTAGTTTAGTTAACACAAAGTAAACCTTTCAGAAAGTATTGTAACAAAACCCCTTTGCCGAGAACATGTACCCTTTCAGGCAGGAGAATAGCAAATGCAGGAGAGTATAAAAGTGAGAAACTGCTTTTTTATCCTATGAATGAGGAGAGTTCAACTGTAAGGGGAGATATTTTAAATGTAACAGGATAGATAAGAAAAGGGTTGAATGTTACATAAACCACAGTAGCATCTGTAAGTATGTAACAACTTTGTACAAAGAAGGAAGAGCTGTCAAATCAAACTCTGCAGAGGAAAAGTGCAATTGCAGTCCATGATAAGGTGAGAAAACACCACAGGATGCAATACTTTGGGTATTCGTCCTATATTTCTACAAAGTATTTGCAACAGTAGATTCAGCTGTAGTTCAGATTCTTGAACTAGAGAGGAATGTTATTCTTTGATTACATGCCTGTGCTCTGAAATAACTTCTGTGAAAGTTGCAACAAAGTTGACATAACCTTCATATGTAGCAGAGCCAAAGCCTACTCTTTTTTCTAGCAGAGAAATGCAATTTGTGTGTGTGATTATGTTTATGAAATGGGCTGTTGAATTTTTATCCTGTTTCAAATTTTCTGCTTATATACAGTTATTTTACTTTAAGGTAGTTCAGGTATTTCTTAAATACATAGGAAATAGATGTTAATGGTCTTTAAAATAGTTTACGCTTACTGTAAATTTATAGAGTTTGTTCATACAGAGCACTTAAATATATAAACATCTCTGTTTCTCTGCAAAGATGGTATTTTTATATCCTCCACATCAGAAGCAACTTCTGTCACTCCCTGAATACCTACAAAACCAGGAAGTTCAGCATATGAAGCTAATGCAGCTAGAGGTAGTGGGCTGCCAGTACTTGATGTTTTTGGTATTATCATATTGCAGCATGATAGTGTCAAGTATCACAGTAGATAGAACTGTGCATGCAGGGTAAATGGGATATCAGGAGGTTATGAGTTTGCTGGAGGAGAAAAGCTGTTGTGTGACTTGAGAAGGGAAAACTGATGTTGTAGCAGCCTGTGGTAGGGCAGGGCTCCACAGGATGATGGAGATCATGTGAATCATCTCTCCATAGTTTCAGCACCTAATAAATTTTGTAGCAGTTGAAATTACTAACATTGGGAATCCTGATATCGATGTATTGTCAGTTTTTAAGCTGAAATAAGGTGTGGCTCAGCGCCTACTCAGGCTGAATAGCGGTGGAATGCGAATGAGTCTTAGCACCACCTTCAAATTTTGAGTTGCTTTACTTCATGTCACGGTATTGAATTGATTTTTCATAGTATTTATTGGGCTCACATATTTGAGTAGGACAGAATACTAAGTTTCTCTGAGTCTACTTTTGTTACTAATCTAGTGTTAGAGTGATGTGAGTAAGATAAGGCATGTAAACACACAGAACTTCAGTGGGTTCCATTTTCAGCTATAGTTCTCCTTCAAAGGACTTTTGGTTTTTGTCTTTATCTCATTTATCTTAAAGTTTGTTAAAAGGACCCTGGCCCTTTGTCCTATCACCAGGAAGCTGTTTGTTATTATAATTGCTGATGCCCATGCATTTGCCTTTTAGGTAGTGATGTTTATGCTGCAGTTGGGCAGTGCCACGTTCTTATTAACAGAACCAGTGATAAGTGCAATGACAACAGGAGCAGCTACACATGTTGTAACTTCACAAATGAAGTATCTGCTGGGAATGAAAATGCCATACATATCGGGACCACTGGGATTCTTTCATGTGAGTCCAGTAAAAGAGATGGTTATTCCATTAGCTAGCATTTTCTTAACCATGCTGTTTGGCTGTATGTAAGTATAAGAAATCTGTTATGCATGCTTGTGAATGAACAGAAGATGTAATACCAAAACATTGATCTTGCTAGGTCTATTTGTAAGAACATGATAGGAAAATTTGATAAAGAATTAGCACAAATGGGTCTTATTTTGAAAGAATACAGAAATCAATCTAAAATATGTGTATTAAAGCATCAGTAACTCAATTTACTATCCTGAGCAATTACACACTTGTATTGGGAGGGTTAAATTTTTGTATTAGCATGTGGGAGGGATATATCCAGATGCCATTCTAAATATGTTTTCTTCATATTTTACTGAAAGAAATCTAACCATCATTGTGGCAAAAGGAAAATACCCTGTGATTTGTGGATCTCCTATGCAAAAATTGTCCTAGCTGTGTTACTTGTTGCATTATTTCATTATATTCCTTTGCCATAAGCACTGCAAGGGTACAGCTTTAATGTAGTTTTCAGAAAACGCATACAGTCTTCCATACAGTGTCATGGTTACACCCTTTGGAAAGTAGAAATACTTGGCAGAGGTCTTAAAGGACAAAGATGTAAAATCCTGTTGCATAAAAGATATGAGAACATATTCTTTGTGGTAACTCATTCTGGCAAACCTAGAGTTTAGGTGCTGTGAGCCTAATCTTCTGGCTGAAGTGTTAGTAGTATTACAATGGTATCTGCCAAAATGATATTTTGGTCATAACAGAGCTTTCTTTATTTGTTGAGGTGGTATTTACATTACATTCATAACAATAAATGGATTACCAGATGAAATAAGGCTTAATCTAGTTAATCACTATATTAGGACATCTTATTTAAAACACTAACTTTATTTTCTTGCACTGTTCCGCTCTTTATTTTTTCC
>JAOEHX010051150.1:28518-51452 GCA_025448015.1 Bolborhynchus lineola
TTTTAGAATGTTATTTCATAGTACTTTATAAATTTGGCAATGCTTCATGTGGATATGAAGCGTGAAGTTATGCATAACTTCATATGGATAATCCATTGGTAAGTTTTTTACAGGACCAATTTATTGTGTTAAACAGAAGTAATTTATCTTGTAGACATAAACTAAAAAGTGTCATAGACATTTTTATGAGTAGTCAGCCTGTGAGACAATTGCAAATGGTTCATCATATATTAAAATATTTTGTAATTCTTTAAAAACCTTTTCGTATATACTTTGTGATATAGAATATGACTAACCTCTTTTTTATGGTGTTTCCTACTTACATATAGGAATATTGTCATCTTGTAGAGAGGAGTGGTGTTAAGTGCCCCAGCCCAAACATAATCAAAATATACATTATGAGCAGTAATAAAGAACAGCAATGATACGGAGAAATATTTCCATGTTGGTGTGCGGATGGTATCATAAATGAGGTCATTCAAATGCTTTGAAAGAAATATATTCCCTTACACCCTGTATTTTTTAATATATCTGAAGCAAGTTTTTTGCCCTTCACTTCACTTCTGAAATCAAACCCCTTTGAACATTTTCCAAAGAAATTTTTTCCTGATTTTTTTAAGGTTCTGAATTGCTTTGTAGAGTTATGTGAAAACAAATGAACAAACAAAAAACCTGCTGTATGGCTTAAAACAATAATAAAAATGTCTTCATATTTTGAAGGGAAAATTTTACTCTAGAAGTCTTTTAAAAGTTTCCAGTATCTCTTCAGTTTGGGCTGCTTTGAGAAGGTTCAGTGTCTAAGTCAGAAGCACCAATTTGAATTTTAACATTTTCTTTTTTTCACTAGTAGTAGTTTTATATGAAAATTATACTAATTAGATATCTCTTAATGTGTATCTCTAACTAGAGAGGGAAAGGCAAATTTGGCATATCTCTCTGGTCATGTTCTTCACTCCAAATTCTTGAAACCCAAAGACTGGTATTTTTGCTTACATTCTTTTTTCTTTCTTCACTCCAAAACACCTCCCACTCACAAACCCAATTGCTTCACCTCAGGCAGACCTTGAGTTGGCAAAGCAGGAAAAAGAATGTTTAATAAAGTGTGATAGGAGAGTTGAAAATGAAGCTAGCCAGTGAAATTGATTCTTTATAGCAAGTGAGATCATTATGAAATATGTAAGAATGAACTTTGCATATGGAGAACAAATCTACTACACTGGTGTTGGGTCTATGGGATTTTTGTGTTTACACACTGTTTATGTCATTTACTAAATTTCATTTTCCCAGTATGTGGTTTGCAACGCTGCAACTGAGTTGCACATTGTGGCATCAATTGGTATTTTGCAAATGGGAAAGGCAAGGTAAAGGTGAAGAAGAAAAATGATGAGAGAAGGCTATGTGTGAGATCTGATTTTTATAAGAGACAAGAAAAGTGTGATCAGATTTTACTTATTATCTGAAAACAGGAAAACATATCTATATTTGCCCATTGTCTATGTGTAGATATATGTATCCTTCCACAAGTTTCTGGGAAAATGAAGCACTGCAAAACGAACTGCAACATGACAAACCTACTTTGCAAAACAGGGTCTATTGTGGTTGTGTTGCAAGTTTGTTGCAAAACCCTTGTGGTTCTGCTGCAATTAGCTGAAAAATACCTTCATGTTCCACTACCCATCCTTTTGCTCCCCACTTTGTTTCCCCCAGTTAGTCTCATGCATTTCACAATAGATGCTTGTACTTTTTACCCCCATGGTGCTTTGTATTTGTCTAAAAACCAGCAGAATGAAACATCTGAAAATACAATGAAGTTGTCTAGTCTTCAACTGTATTAAGTGTTTTAACTAATATGTTCCTTTAATTCTTTTGCCTGCTTCAGCCTCTATGATGATTTTAGAACAAATCTTTCTGGTTTTCATAATTCCATTTTAAAAAAATAGAACTCAGCATTTCATTAATACGTCAGAATACACATCCTTTCTAGAATATGAACCATTACAGTGTTCGTTATTACCATACGAAAGCATGTGACAATATAATGGAGCTCAAAGCCATTAATTTCCCACTGGAACATGGACATTCAATGTCTGCATATGTATTTGTTCAAAATAAGAATATTGTTTTTTTCACTTATGTGCAAATTTTCATCAATTGCCAAAAATGTTCACCGATTTCTCATCAGACTGCCACATCATTTCCATTAAAAATCTTTACACAAAACCAATCATAAAAATAAAAAGCTAAAGGCAAACAACTGAATATATTATTGCTATATTTTTTATTTTTTTATTTACATAATTACACCAAAAAGTTGCTTCTTACACTATAATATCAAACTAAATTTTACTATATAATTTCTAAATTATTTCAGTAAATGCATCATCAAAAGATCTAAAATACTGAATTTGTAATGATGTTTGTGATGAAAACATTTGTAGATATTTCTTTTGAATCAGATGGCAGTTATATTGCAAGCTTGAATTCTAAGTGCTTATATTTAGGGTTTACATTTTCATCTCAAAAGAATACAGTAACTGTCCGGATAACATGATGTGTGAACTGTGTAGTACACAGAGATAGATATAGTACATGTTATAATATAGTATATTTTGTTAAGACCCACAGTCTCTCTCTGAAGGGCCTGTGAATGATTTGTAAAATGTTCTCTTGGCTTTGCTGGTCATAATGACATGAAATTGGTGGGTTAGATTTTCCAGGAATGGTTACCTGGGAACAGACTAGTCAGTGGAAGCTCTTCAGTCTGATGCAGTAATTGATTTAATATTTATATATTGCTGCCAGAACTGTTTCAGTGAATTATAGACACTTTGGCAATAGGGCTGGTCGTACAACTGTAAAAAAGTACAGTAGGTCTGAGAAAGCTGTGACAAAGGTTTACAAGACTTCGCTGTATGTTTTAAAATTGAAATGGAAGTTTCTTTCTTAACAATTTATAAAGACAGAAATACTAAAAGCTTGTGCATATTTCTTTGTTATCCTTTGTTAAAATTATATTTATTCACCTAATCTTGTGTCTCACTTTGTCTGGGAAAATAAAATTAAATTCCATAAACATATATGGCTAATGATGACCCTTCAATCAACACCTTTCGTTTCAAAACAAGCCCACATCTCTTTGATTTAGACACTTTGGATTTAATCCATTTCCTTCCTTTTCTTACCACTTCACCTCAGATCTAGTTTAGCCTTTGGTGAGTTTGTGGGCACAGTTTGCAACATAGCTTTCCAGATTGCCTCCTCTTGTCTTAATTAATCACAGCTTCTGCTTGGGCACTGAGCCAACTCCTATGCTCTCATGAAAATTCATTCTTGGAAATTATAAGTACAGAGATTAGTCTCAAGCCACTCAAAACACATTCCACATATTGTCTGATTATAGTGGGGAAATATGTGATTAAAAACTGTGGGTTGATAACCATTCTTCAGACTTACGACATATATAGATCACATTATTTAACAAGTTGATTTTAAAATGTTCTCTGGGCTTCCAAGAAGCATTTGTGCTAGGTTACACAGTGCATACTTAAAAAAGGTCCAAGGGCTGAATTTTAAAGGACTTGACTCCATTTTTCCTCTTTATGAGGAAAATGACATTTTGTCTCTTTTTCTGTAACTATTTTTAGGTTTTAAAATACTTTTTCCTTTATATATCATGAAAATAGAATGCATGAGAGAAGAAAAATCAGGCATTTCTTTCAATCTACTCATTCTTTAAAATGAGCATCAGCTCTTCAAGGAGTGACAGAACAGTAGAAAAAACTTTTATTGCCATATTGATCACCTTTTGCTAGAACAAGGTTCTTTCCTAAGACAATTTTTCTAGTACCTTTTCCTTTCCAATATAAATATTTAAACTCCAAACTGTCAAGACTTGTTAGCACTATACATGTTTTTGAGAATAGGTTCTCTGGAGCCGAAAATTATTAATCTTTATTTTGATAAAACTACAAGTGTCACTTTTCATTTATTTTAGTGGTCATCTTAGTTGTTGCCAGAGAAAACACATTTTTTAAATACTGTTATTTCAATCTCAGTTGATTGATTTTGTTATCCTTAATGTCGTTTAAAAAGAACTTACTTGCGATACAGTTTAAATCTACATCCTAAATTTTAACTTCTGTTCACTCTATGTTTATATTTCACAATAGGTCCCAGAGTATAAATGCAGAATTGAAAAGACTTAGCCTACCTTGTTTTTTACCCCTGCAACTTTAACAAGCATGTGTATTATATCCATTTTCATGACTCTCCATTCCTCTAGGCAGTAGGCTTTTATTCATGAGGCCTGAAAATAACTAGTGATAGTAATCTGATCATTTCTTGATTTACTGGGACAGAAGGTCCATATAACTTTCTTTACCCCTTCAAACCATACCAGTAAACTTATAAATTTTTTCATTACTTTCAGTTAATCTGTTATCATACTGATTTATGCCTCATTTCCTGGACTCCCAGATTCAGTGTAGAAATGAATTTACAGTTCACTGTCATCTGTGCTAGCGAGAAGGCAACAGCATTCTTCTGAGACTGTTACTTACAACATTGCATTCATCATCAGAGATCCTTGACACTCATCACCACTGATCTTTCATCCTGGTTTAAACTGGGATGGAGTTAATTTTCTTCTTAGTAGCTGGTGCAGTGTTGTGTTTTGGCTTCAGTCTGAGAACAATGCTGGTAATACACTGACATTTTAATCCTTGCTAAGTGGCACTTACACTGACCAAGGACTTTTCAGTCTCTCATGCTCTGGTGGTGAGGAGGGGCAGAAGAAGCTGTGAGGGAGCAGAGAGAGGACGCCTGACCCAAACTAACCAAAGGGGTATTCCATACCCCAGCACATCATGCTCAGTATATGAACTGGAGGGAGCTGACCAGCAGGTGCCAATTGCTGCTTAGGGATGGGATGGGCATTCGTCAGTGGGTGGTGAGCAATTGTATTGTGCAATACATGTTTTTTTGAGTTTTATTCCTCTCTCTCATTTTCCTGCTATTGTTACATTATATCTTACTTTATTTCAATTATGAAACTTCTATTATCTCAACCCACAGATTTTGCCTTCTTCTGAATCTCTTGCCCATCCCACAAGGGTATGGATGGGGGGGACAGTGAGCAATCAACTGCGTGGTACTTAGTTGTTGACTGGGGTTAAACCATAATTCTATTCCTGTTCCATATTTCCATTCCATATGTTCCTTATATTCAGCACTAAATTTCCTTTATTCATCATAGACCCAACTATATTTTTCTGGTGATGTTTCACAGGATGTTGCAGCACACTTGAAAAGCTGAAAGCCTCCTGTTTGTAGCTCTGTAGGTGTGATCCTTTTTCCTATTTCTCTTTTAACACTGCAGTCACCCTCTCATGTGCAGTGATGTAGTTATACACCAGCATCCCAAAGCACATTGCAGCCGACTTTGAACCTTATGGTCCAGCCTGCCATACCCTTTGCAGCCTTGCACCTGCAATTCTTGAACCTTGCCCTGGAGTTTCCCCTGGAAAGCACTTGCTGCTGATGTATGAATTGTCCCTTTGTCCCCTACCCTTTTTCCACTTCTTCCTTTGCAGCTTTTAAGTATAGGCTAAGGAAAAACAGGGGTTAGTAGATAACATCAGTTATTTAAATAACAAATAACATACGTACACAAATTTGACAGCTAATTAATGGACCTGATCAAAGCCTGCTCCATGGAGCACTGTTTGTGTGATGGTCAAGAGCAACCAACAAGGAGACTGAGTGCACCCTACTGAAGCTATACAGTTACTCTGGAAAAATAAATCTTCATGCACGGAAGCTTCTCTCAATATTTTTGTGCAACATTCATCTCACTGAATTTAATGAGACTGAATAAGAAAAGGATACGTGTCACATTTACTGCAATTATCTTGCTTCTATCAGTAGAAATTTGTAATTACCTATTCACAAATATTCGCTGCATTTTTTGATATCTCAAAAGTCCATAGTAATAATATTTGGTGATTTTCTTCCTCATAAAGTCTTAAGTGTAGGCCAATTTGTCAGATGACTCAGCTCCTGCTGTACTGATTCAGCTTTCACAGAGTGCTTTAGATGTCTGAAGGTGTATAGAATATGACCTAGCATGTGACCCAAGATCATCTATTTTTTGATATGTAGATTTATGCCTACGTATTTGAGAATATCAGATCAGTTCAGTTGGAAGCTCTACTTCTCTCCTTGCTGAGCATTGCAGTGCTTGTTCTTGTTAAAGAACTGAATGAGAAATTTCAGAAAAACATTAAAGTTGTTCTTCCTGTCGATCTCCTTTTGGTAAGTACAGACTCAAATATCAGTCTTTCTAAAAAAAGAAAGATTTCAGTGGTTCAGCAAATCTACTGAACTTTACTGTGTTGTCTACAGCTATCCAGAGCCATTCCTGCCATTTATTAAATGGACAGCTAATTTTCATGGCTGTATGCTAACTGTAAGAACAGGGAACAGTTTGGCTATATAATTAAGAGAGAAGTGACATAAGTTCCCAATTTATGTAATATTTTTCATGTGTTTATTTTTTTTTTCATAATCATAAGAACATGAAGCCTAGAATGTTAAAGCGTAAGAAGTTTGAAATGGAAAATGAAATTTAACGAGCACATTGTAACTCCAGGCAAGTCTTGTGCTGCATAGTTGTGTCTTCGATGTTGCTTGTTTTCTATCTTCAACAAGGTTAAATAGCTATGCTATTGTTTTCTGTGGTTTTACTTACAGTTTTTCTTTCACACAGCATAGGCATGAATTTAGAAAAGATGTTTGAAGAAGAACTATGGTGCCACTAATTGGCAAGGTTCCCAAGGCTTCACAGAGGCCTTTCTATGAAGAAACAGATCCCTTTTGTTAACTTAGAATATACAAACTCCGCCATAGTTCTTCTTCAGCCACCTTTTCTAAATTTATTATTGCATCCAGATCTTATTTTCTTTTGACTTTCTTCCACATTTACAAAAATTTTCATAATAATATTTCCACATCTTACTGGATTGATCTATGGATAAATGCGTGAACGCTATAATGTGCTTAGGTATGGCAATAATGGGGACCATGTGAAAAAAACTAAAAGCAATAGAAACATAACATCTTTTTCTCTGTTGAATCAATAGGTAATTGCTACATCCATTGCTTGCTACTATGCTGATATGGAATACGTCTATGGGCTAGAAGTTGTGGGACATATTCCTGAAGGGTAATGTGGTTTTTATTAGCTTGTGGCTTTTATATATGTCTACTTCTGAGAACAGTCTCTGAAGAGGTCAAAGAAGTTTTCTCAAATAAGGAATGGCAAAAATCTATTATGTTAATTTCCAACCTCTTCAAACACTCTCTCAATTGAACCCCATGTTATTAAGGTATATCTGCATAGATATCATTGTCAAAATACATGCTTTATTGTACATGCATTTCTTTCTAGCTTTTTTATTACTTTATGGAATAACAAATAGGTACTAAGTACCTGATAACTGCTGATGGATGTACGACAGGAGGGCACTTTCTACAAGATTATTGCAACCTGCTTTTTGAGGATTACTTTGGATTATTGTAGTAGAAAGGACTTGCAACATGATCGGGTTTGTAGATTACTACACTTTATTCTTCTCCACTCACTTGCATTGTAATTTTGGAAAATGTGGTTCCTGAAGAAATAGAAAGGATTTAGACATACTTAATCTAGAAAGGAGCATTCTGAGTACAGACAGTGATACATTTTTCTCCATGACCTTGAAGAGGAGGAATAAAATACTTGAAATAACTATCAGGAAAAAGAAATTAGATTAGCTGTAAGAGAGGATGTTCAAACTCTAAAGATTGGTAGGCACACCTTTAGTACAACCTTCCCTTTGCAAATTGCAGAGTTTCACTAAATTTCCACAAAATGTAAGTCCCAGAGAGCATCAATGCATGTGTAGCAGCTTGCACTGATAGAAATAATATAGAGGAAGATAGAAAATATAGAGAAAGAAACTCAATTTCAAGTATTTAGAGTATGCTATTACATGCGATTTATCTAAGATAAACGCAGGGTTTAAGTGTGCCTTTTCAATATATGTTATGAACAGCTACAGTATATTCATGCAGCTTGAATCAAGATCTTATTTTCTGCTTAACCTTGCATGAGAAGATTCTGTAGTTTGAAAAATAGGAGTAGAGCCTGGATCATTCTGATGTATTTTTAGTAATTTACTTGAAATACATAACTGCCTTGTCAGTGGAGAGTGATAGAAATGTTAAGAACATGATTGGCTCCTAGGCAGTGTGATTTGTACTCTGGAGAGAATGAAGTGTTTTTGTGGGGTGTGGAGACAAACCAGTATGGTTTGGTTCTTAACTGAGGCATTTCATTGCAGTCCCCATTAGAAAGTCTCTATTAGATGGAATAAATATCCACAGTGTCCATAATCTACAGGAATACTAAATTGTTTAAAATTTTTAAATTAAACATTGAAAGAAAGCCAACTATAAAAAAAGAAAAAATATACAGAAAAGTCTCTTTTATTGAGCATTACAGAATTAGGGAATGGTTGCTTATTTTATCTGTCAGAGAGGGAGTTCATTTATAAAGATCCCTTCATAATTCCTCAGATTAAAGTTCACAAATAGAATAATCTATCTGAAACTGTTTCATCTTCTACAAAATCTCCTCTGCAGGTCCTCACAGACAGAGGTCTTCTTAATCCAAATTATTCAAAATTGTCACCTTACAAGTATTGCAAAAATTAGCTGTGCATGCAGAGATGTTTTATCTTTTATCTTCACAAATTGCAGGTACATACAGGCTATGTACTAGCCTTTTTAAAAAGGATTGTCTTTATTTTTTTATAGGTTACCCTCTCCAAAACCACCACCCATGAATGTCCTGCCTGAAGTAGTCACTGAAGCTTTTGGAGTAGCACTGGTTGGTTATGTAGCATCACTAGCTCTTGCCCAAGATTCTGCTAAAAAATTTAAGTACACTGTGGATGACAACCAGGTAAACCTCTCTCTCCTTACTGTCCTTGAAATTGCTTCACCATTTTGGAAATGTGAAACAATTTTCAAAATTCCTGGATTTCCAAAATAGATGGATGCCTGTTAGGAAAGGGTATGTTCCATATGGCATCCTGAGGCCTTCCAGTGATTACAGTAAACCCCAAATGTAGTCTAAATTAGCTCCACAGAATGCTCAGGTATCTAAAGTATTTTTCAGAATGATATATTGGGTCATGAATTTATGTTGATGCTTTAGAGACATGTTCTCTAAGGAGCAGAGGGAAAATGTTTTGAGCTTAACACACGTCATACTTCAGAGAGATATGCTACATTGTCTGAAGGGCACAGCCACCTGCCTGTCTTTCTGCACCTTTGGAAATCTTGTATCTTACACAACTTAATTACTGAGATGTTGGAAACTAGATGTGAGTCTACACGGAATAATGGAGCCAAAGAGCAAAGCCTCCATGTCATCAGAGACTACAATGGCAGGATCTGGCTATACTGCATTCAGGAGCAGAGCACAGGGTTCTCCCTGTTGGAATGTGGCTATGTAAAGCTGTGAAGTTGTCTTTAAGGTAGTGCTATCTTGTGCTGTGAAGATAAAGTTATGATCAGGTGTTGCCCTGGCTGGATACACTACCATGTGTGTCCTAAGGACTTCTAGCAGTACTGAGGTCTTTTCTTGTACATTAATCTTGGCAGACAAATAAACTCCTTATAGTCTGGGGAGATGAATGATGCTGGGTAGCTAAGTTGGGGCACTTTCTTAGAAAACATTTTTTAGATGGCTCTGCCGATACAAGGTGGCTTCTCCACTTTTTTCTTCTAACACCAAATGCGCTTATAATGAAAGATAGCATGCAGATAGGGTTGCTACCATATTTCACTTTCACTCGTGTACCAAGAGAAAAAAAATTGGTGGATGTCTTTTTCCAGTAGAGTCATAATCTAGAACCAATCTGGACACCATTCAGATCCCACTACTTGAGGCCTGTTAAAAGCAGATATGCATCAAGATATAAATATTTTTGTTGAACTTAACCTTCGAAACTTAGCAATACCATTTATGCTGTGAAAAAAATGTGCCTCCTGTTTTTGATGAATCTGTTTCAGCAGTTTTATCATTGAAATTAGAGTTTGAGAATATATATTCTATTGGGAGATTTTTTATCATGTAGATACGTGATTTTTTTTTCCTTGAACATCATTTGTCATTGCTAATATTTACATAGGGGACTCTTCTGTTGGCAAGAAACATTGAAATGACAGAAAAATACGAAAAAAAACCCTATTCTATTTAACAACTTTGCAGGAATTTTTGGCTCATGGCCTCAGCAACGTGATTCCTTCATTTTTCTTTTGCATACCAAGTGCTGCAGCTATGGGACGGACGGCACTTCTGTACAGTACAGGCGCCAAAACACAGGTAATGGGTTAGAATGGAGTATGTAGGAGAACTAAGGCTATGGTACTGCTCAGTGGAACTTGTACTGATTTATCCATTGTATTTCTCTATTCTCTCTTCTGTCCTGGGAAATGTCTTTGCCCTGTCATTTTTAACAATCTACATGGAATTGTATCAGATCAGCAACTGTCTTACTAGAAAAGCTAATGGTTCTACTTATTAATTTCTACGTGTTTAATTCAATCTAAACTCTGAAGCCTGTGACAGTAAGGAGGTTAGGAGTTGTATTTTCAGGCTGCAGGAAACAGCCCACGAGCTCTTTCTATTTTATGTGAGATTTGTCATCACTGTAACAAAAGTGCCCTCTAATGGTGTTTAATGGATTTAATCGTACAGGCTAAACTCAAGTTTTAGAAAAAGGTCAGATTTAGTTTGGTGCTTCTACCTGATCTTAAAATTAAAGTAACCTTAAGAGCTGCTTATTTAAAAAAAAAAAAAAACAAACAAACAAACAAAAAAAAACAATTAATCTACTAACTTTTGCTTTGTGACACAGTGTACTTGTCCTGTCCCTCAGTATACACTGACTCCACAGAGAAGACACTCAGATTTTTGAGGATGTTTGGGGCTATTCCCTACTTTTGACAGCTAAACCCACAAGTTCAGTAGCTCAGAACAGAGGGAACTGCAGCTGAGGAAAATGATAATTGTGACCCTGTGAGGCTACTACCTCTTCAGATCATGCTCATGAACAAGACAGGTAGCAAACTGCTCAGTAGTGACCTACATGTGTGATGGGCCACTGCAGCTGGGGCACCCCTGGGAAAGGCCCCTAAGCACTGCTTCTCCCTCTTTCGTCTGAAACTCCAGGGATTCATGAGGTGCATTCTGACATCTAAGTGTCATGTCCTTTGGAGTTTGTTGCCTTTGTCTTTTTGCAACAATTGCTCTTGCCTAAGTAAAGGAAATTGATTACAAGGAAAGGGGTAATAAGGTACAACTGATAAGGCTATGTGCAATCCATAGGTAGTGTTTCTTCTTGACCATATCCTGTAATTATTTCTCATGCAGATACCACAATACTGAGAAATGATACAGGGCTTTATTTCAAAACTATACATGTTCACTACTTGCTAATCAACCTGCACAGTCCTCTGAACTCACTTAATCATAATTGGTATTTTACCCAATAATAAACTTTAAAAGCATTTATATGCAAATAGTTTAGCTAACACTTTGCTACTTGCTATTTCATGTCTTTGAGTTAGATTCAGTGTTATACCCCATGCTCTCATCCTCATAGACAACCTTTTCTGTCACCTATTCATGTACTGTTTGTCCAATTTGCATTTGTACTGCATTATGACTTTTCCAAGGAAGCTTTAAGGAAACCTGAAGACCTATACCTGAATACCAGTAACCTGGAGACATATAGGGTGTCTGAGCGCTTTGGTCTGGTATATGTAGGCAAAGGCCCCAGCAGAATTTTGTTCAATATATGAAATTAAAAAAGAAACCACCACAGTTTGAGTTCAAAGTAGGAAGTACATGGTAAAAATATCAAGTATCTGCTTGGTTTTATCCATTGGTTTCACAGTACAGCACAGCCTGCATCCAGAATTTAGTGTGGCCATGCATTAGCACTACTAAGAGGCAGTACATGAACAGTACTTTAATAAACTTAAGTTTAGTAAACAGTACATGAAGAGGTACTTTAATAAACTTAAAATTCTCTCTCCTGCCTTATTTTTTGAAAGAAACACAACCACTTAATCCTCTGTATCTGGAGTGTCTAAGCAGAATGAAGAGATGAGAAGAATATCACTAATAAATGTTGGTCAGATCATAAGCAAAGAGTGAGGAATAGCTTGGACTACATAGGATGAAGTCAGTTTACTTTGACATATGACTCAAAAGAAATACAGAGTCTTTCAGTGGCTCAGAGCAGCCCTTTTTTCTCCAACAGCTATGTCTGGGATTCAGTGATGCCACTTATACTTCAGTGATATGTTCTGCAAAAAAAAACCCAGAAGTGAAGGACTCTATCATAGCATCATAGAATAGTTAGGGTTGGAAAGGACCTGAAGATCATGTAGTTCCAAACCCCTTGCCATTGGCAGGGACACCCCACTCTTGACCATGTTGCCCAAAGCTCTGTCCAGCCTGGCCTTGAACACTGTCAGGGATGGAGCATTTACCAGTTCTTTGGGCAACCCATTCCAGTGCCCCACCAGACACTCACAGTAAAGATCATCGTAAGATAGAAGTGTCCTTCAAATAAAATCAACACTTTTGGTTTTGTTTTTTTTTTCTTTTTGGGAAAGTGGAAAGAGGGAAAAGTCCCTTGTGACTTCACCAACAGATTTTGTGTCTCTTTTTCTGTAAACATTCTGTCTATCCTTCTTGGGTATTTTTAAGTACATCATGGCTTTAATTTTCTGGCGTTTTAGCAACTTATCTGGTTTTGTTTTTAACAACTTGTCTCTTGAAATGAAACCTAATTATTTTAGTAGAGAAATATATTATCAATATGAAAATAAAGTGAGCATCTGTCTACTTATCAAAAAACTTCTGTGAATCTGGACTCTACCTTAATGAGACCAAAAGTACTCCTCTTTGTGGGTAATCAAAGTGAGGTAGGAGACTGCAATTTTTATGTAGTTTTCCATCAGATTAATAACATATAATACTACGAAGAGAAATATAATCCCTAGATCATATATTTTTCTGGATTCATGCCACCTGCATTAATTATAATTTTTTTATATTTAAAAAAAATGTTCCTACATTTTCTGAAGTCCACTAATAATAAAATGAAATCACTGATGGTTTCTGACTAAACACAATAGTTTCCTTTTAGTGTTGATCTAAGTAAAAGTTAGAAATCTTCTCTTGTGCAAAACTGATGACAGTTCCCCATGTATAACTTTTGCTCAGTGCTATGACAGGTCTGTTATTTAGTGAAAGATAGGGTGCATGGCTATAAATATGTTACAGAATGAGAGTGGGTGCTGCAAAATTTCTGGGATGAGGTACTGCACACACATGGTCCATTTAATTACAAAATGTAGAAGGGATACTGTGATCTGTGTCTGTGAGCTGTCAACAGGGTCAAGCACAGATGTTGAGATCTCTTACTATGTTTTCACTGTAGTTGGCTGAAGGTAGTCACCAGAAGTTAAAACAGTAGTTAAATGCATCGGCAATCCATAGATACATTAACGGCTCACATGATCAACATTTTGCCCTTGACTTTGCAATATTTGATGATTGTCCCTTTTGACACATTTTAATATATTTTTTTTGTAAGACTGAATGATCTGCTTTTCTTCTTTATTGTTTTAGGTTGCTTGCCTCATCTCTTGTGTATTAATTCTAGTGGTGATATATGCAATTGGACCTATGCTGTATTGGCTGCCTATGGTATAGTAGTTTTCTTTTTTCAAAATCATGATGTCATGCATTTTCTAGTTACTTAATTTCTTTCAGGGAAAGATAGTACTACGACTAAAATAACACTGTTTAATTTCAATGGGAGAACAAATATTAAGGGCACAGAAAGTCTCAGAATCATAAAATGCAGAGATGACAACATAATACATAGATTTTACACATATAGAATCTCATATATAAGCTATCACACAAGCATTTCTCTTCCGCTTACTTTTGGCACGTAGTTTATGAAAAATATACATCCAGATTGCAGTGTTTTTTTAAATTGACAAAGTGTGGTAGAAATTAATCATTTTTTATCCAGTTATGCATATGATGTGTGACTTTGCTTCTTAAATAAATTTGAGGCGTCTCACATCCCTTTTATAGTCTACTAAGTGCTAAGCAGTAACTTTCCACTCTCTTACTTCCTTATCATCCCAATTCAGCAAAACTACTAAGGGTTACAAATATTCACGTTGTTTGGTCTGCCTTTGAGATGCATATCCTGCTTTATCTTGCAAACTGTCTGCTTTGTTTTACTAACTGAACTTTACCCTTCATTGTTGTCCTTACAGTTCCCAAGGGACCAGGGCATTAACACCTGATGTTTTCTTCACCATTCCCAAGGCTTAAGCCCAACCAGGGCACTAGCACCTGGTGTTTTCATCACTGCTCCCAAGGCTTAAGCCAGACAGGGGAAATGGCACCTGAATCCATTTTGTTAACTATTTCTATCCTGTCACTCACAGCTAGTGATCTAAGGTTAATTAAGAAAGATTATGAGGTGTTCTTGTATCTCTGTCATGGAATACTAAGAATTTATAGAGCAAGGTGGTGTGTTTCCACATAAGCTATATCTTCATATACCTTATGTGAAATATATCTTCTGGTATTACAAGTTAATAGCTAATTTTAACCATAAGCATGTCAAAGATGCAAAATACAGCTCCAAAATTATCCCGAATTCTGCCATGTGTATATGTGATATTTTAACTCAACTGTGTTTAAAATTTACTTTGTGCTATTGTTTGCATAGTGTTAAATAAAGATTCTCACTTTGCAAACACAGATCCTTTTATAGTTTATTTTAACACGGAAAGTAAGGACACTTGAAGAGGGATGCACAATATGTCTTTTTTTCTTACTGTGTTGCTCTCCTCCTTTCATTTTTTATTTTTTTTTAGAGATTATATGTAAATTTGACTGGTTTCCTGTAGACTTCCTCTTCCTCTTCTTATTTAAAAAAACCTTTTATATGTTGATTTCTGGATATTTTATTTCTTTTCTATAGTGTTTTCTTAGCCTCCCCATGTATGTGCTGTGAGTTCACCTCTTTGTGCTTCATCCTTTTTGGTTCAGATAATTGCTTCATCCATCTCCTCATTTATGATTTGGAGAACAATAAATTGTTCCAAGTTTCTGGATTTTTTGCTCTAAAGACCTTCTGTAGGTGGTAAAGAAGGGGAATTCAAATTCTTCACTGTGTAGAAGTTGACTGCTGATTTGCTCCTGAGCCCCTCAGGCTATGGCAGAGTGTTGTTGGTCTGGCAATGTGTGGAGAGTCTTGAGAAGTCCTGAAGTTTCTGCTGTTTTTCTTACAATTAAGTGGCCTATAGATTGCCTTCAGGAAAAAAAACCAAATGGATTTGATACTCTTACAGCTGCATTCATGCCTGAAAAATTAACTTCCTATTTTTTTATGATTTAGTTATAATATTGACTGTTGAACTGAAGAAAGAGCATTTGTTTTCACTACCAATTCTGCAAATGGCTTTTGTTTTTTATTTCTTTGCAGTGTGTGCTCGCAAGCATTATTGTTGTGGGCTTGAAGGGGATGCTAATACAGTTCCGGGACTTAAAAAAGTATTGGAATGTGGATAAAGTAGACTGGGTAAGTGAAACATCTCCCTGTGACTCTCTAACAAATACCTGATAAATAAACTTTGATAATTCTGTGTCCCTAGAAGAGATAACCAAGATAATGATAACCATTATTTTAGGGGGTTTGTGTCCTGTTGCCTTATTTCCTATCTCAGAATAACAGCATGTGTAATGCCAATTGTATTTTAAAAAGGGAATTATAGCAAATGATGAAGAATTAAGCCTAATTCAATGCTAAAGATGTGTAATATGGGCAGATCAGGTTGATCTGAGCAGATGTGTGTCTAATTTTGTATGCCTTCTCTAGCTGATTAGCATGCTTTTGCTGTTGCAGTATCATTCAAGAGAATCTGGTATCTTTGTCCTCTGAGGGTATGGAATAACCATACAGGACAAACAGAACTGGAAACACTAGAGATGCAGACAGATACATCTTCTAGGGTGATGTAGGTACACTGTCTTAACTCCTTCAGATTTTGCAAAACAAAGTATGTTGTTTGACCATAATGAAAGATTCTGCAGTATGAGAGGAAGACTACATCAGGAAAAGCAGATAGATGTAAAGAGAAATAATATAAAAATTTAGTTTAATGCAGAGTCTTAATAGTCTGACATACATTTGCACAGAATTCCTAGCAAATATTAAAGATTTCTCCATGTTTAGGAAGACTCTAAGATTTCTTTTCTGAGGAGCTTTTGGATATACTCACCAGTTAATGTTACTGAAACCTATAGCCACTTCCATAAATACATACTGATGTCCCATAAAGCTTTTGAAACTTGTGTTTATGTAGTTGCAGTTAACAAATACTCACAAAAGAATTTCAGCTGTATCCTCCTTCTCGGTGGGAGACACGGGTTACTGCAGGCAATATTGGGCTTTGCACACACCAGTGACTTAGTATTCTACAGCAGTAAAGGGAAGTCTAAACTGAGTAAAACACTTGTTTTTAAACAGAATACTATATTTCAGTATGGAAAGCAGACCTGAGTAACCTGTATTGAGTTTGACTATGTGAGATTTTTCACTTTTTGTCACAGGAGACTAGAGCTTGGTGTTTTTTGTTGCTGGTTTTTCTTCGTTTGTCACCATTCAGAAGAAAACCTCTGTCTCTCATGAAGTCTTCCATTCCTCAAGCAGCAAAATTCTGAAACTATTTTCTACCCCATATTGCCAGTGGCACAAATGGTGGATGATGTAGATCAACAATTATTTTGGGGACAGTGGACTTGAGAAAATTGGTAGTTATGGGAGAGAGATATAGCTTCTCTATCAGTGCATTGAGATAATAAGTAGTTAAGTTTTCCAGCAGGATATTCTAGAATCTCACTAGAGTTGATGTATCTTCACAGTTAGACTAGCCTGAGTGATTTTTTGCTTTATGATTTTGATTTTGTGGGTTTGGCAGAGAAAGTTGGGGGAGTAGTTCATATATCTCAGACATCTCATTATTACTAAGGGAGGTTATAGAGGGAGGGAAATTGGTGGGTCTGTATTTTTGAACGAGCATACTCAAAAAATGATTTATCTTTATGTAGTTGTACCATCAGTCCTCAGCCTGACAGGTAAATCATCTTGCTTTAAATAGTATAATCTAAAATAAGGCTATAAACATTACCCTGCTGCTCAGTCGGAGAAGCCCCACTAAACCCAGTGATTTGAGTAGCTACACAGGGGTTGGTTTTGGCCTGAAAAGATTCACCCCAGCAATTGACAGCACATCAGAAATGAATCAGTTACATTACCCAGGTCATCCAAACTGTTTTGAAGATAGAAACTCTAACAAAACATTTGGAAGTAATTAGCATCTGCCCTTTCTGGAACAGATTCTTTGAAGGGTGTATGTCATTGTAGCACAGAAGTCAGATTTGTTATGCTTAGATGTCTGGCAAATGATAGCATGTGGTAAGGGAGTGTTATGAGGTTTCTTACCTTATTCCTTCACATTTTAAGCTTCTCATTGAACACAAACTGGATAAGTAATATTTCTCTGTTGATTAGTTCTTTATAAAACATCATCCTTTTAAATGTAAAAGGTATAGCTTGAAAGGTGTAGCTCAGGAGTTGGACTTGATGATCATCATGGGTACCTTCCATCTCAAGATATTCTGAGATTCTATGAAATCGTCCTTCAGCCATGGGTTGTTTTTTCTTGCATATTTAATATTTAGGAGCAGCTGAGTTCAAAGGAGCTAAGCTGACAGACCTCAGTAGATAATACCAAATGTTATCAGCTGAATATTACTACATATGTTAGGTTTGGTTTTCTTTTAACTTGTCAACCCTCAGGAAATGTCCTGGTTTTACATACTGCCTCTCAAATCACATTCAATTTCTTTCTAGGTAGAACACCACTGCCCTTACTCCAAAGTGCCCTTTGCTGCCATTCACAGCATTCATATGAACTTCAAAGGTCTCTTGCCTCAGTTAAGGTCTTCTGTCAGTCTTTACATCTTCTTGGATGACTTCAACAATTTCAGATCAATTACTGTTCTACTACAAAATATATATATGCTAAACATGTAACTCTATACAGAGCAGTATTTGCCCTCCCTCTGTTGTCTTCAAGATGCTGATTTATGTGTTACCTGCATTTTATATGTTAACCTGAGAATGATTTGTCATTATTTTTTTGCTTCTTTTTTGAGAGCAACCAGGAAGTTGATCTGGAATTCATTTTAAGTGTACCTCACTTTTCAGGTCATCGAATGGAAAGTTGATTTCCATATCCTTCCCACAAGCCACATTTCTTACGCAGGCCTACTTGTTGACCAGCTTCTCTTTTTTGTTCTCCAGTTTGACAGTGCGCTTTTCTGGTCTTAATAAGAAGACAGTGAAATTCTCGTTAACTTAGTTTTTAAGGCTGAGCATCCCAGATAAACTGGAGCAATTTAAGACTAGCAAAGACTACTGTTAAAGAAAATGTTCTTTTACCTGTTAAGTTGGACTTAAAAGTGACCAAAGATGGAGAAAAAGTATTTCGGAAGGTGATGCTTTAAGTGAAAAAGACAACAGGATAAGGATTATTTTAATGAGTTAATCTTGAACAGGGGTTTTTAATATTTAGCAGAGAAAAACTAAGACATTTAAAGAGAAAAAAATATTACAAAGCTGTACAAATTACTTGGCCAGGAAATGACCACAGCAGAGAAAAAGCTAAGTTGTATGCCTGACTTGTAAAGCAGAAAGAGTGGCAACAATTTGTAGTAAAAATTGCATATTCCCTACATGGTGTCATGACTGAGAGGCAGTTATTTATGTACGGATTGTATGCGTATGGATGTAAAAAATTATACTAATTCAGCAATTAAAGAAGATTCAACAAGGAGGGTCTCATTTTGAACAAGTATCCTCCAAGATCTTGCCAGTATCAGTTTGTGAGCCTTGGATTCACCACTCTGTCAATCTAATTTCTCACAGTAGTTTGGAGAAGGGGGAACAGAGAGGGTCTCCCATGGTATTTTGAAGATCACTGGTCCAATTTCTTGTATGTTTAAGAGCTTTTTAACTTGATATCCTCAGGGAGGAGATGACCTTTTAGATTTGCTCAGGTGTTCATCACATAGGGGCCCTGATTCATTACAGGGCTCTGCAATCTCTGAGGGCTTTGCTATATTTTCCACAGAGTAGGAAGCCATCTCTTCTATATAATAATTTATATGAACACTTCTAGCTAATGACATTCTAGGGATATTTTCTATCTTTCCTTTGTTAGGAATATGCTACCCTTAGTTATATTACTTTTGTTGTAGTTAGTCTCAGTGCAGTGAGAAGGAATTTAAAAATGTTTAATCCATTGAAAGTATGATTGCTATATAAATTCTTTTTAAAGAATAATATTCATGCCAGTCCATCTGTCTCCAGGGCAGTTTTCAAACAAATACCCTCTCAAGCATTCTACCATTACACCATTGTGTATAGAATGCTTGTGAAAATTTCTATTAAAGAGCTACCATGCCACTTCACTATTAAGGAGTTTCTGCTCTATGGCTGTGGTGGCCTTCACTGCATTTTAAATTCCATTCTGGTAGCCAGATCTTCTCTGTGTAGGGTGGGTGTCTAGACAGCTCATGCAGCTGTAGATATCTAGAGATACAGCTCACATAGCTGTAGATATCACGCAGCTGTAGATATCTGTATAATCTGATGGTTAATGCCAGGTGAAATGAGCTCTACTCTTTTATGCAATAGCTGAGCATCTCATCAGTTTGCAATGAAAAAGGAAGTTTATAATCCAGTTTCAAAGTGATACAGAAACATTTATATCATGGTATCGTAGTATTGCATTGTTTAGCCATAGGCACAGAGAGTATTCTCCCACTTCTCCTTTTTTCCTATTTCTGACTCCCTGTAACGGTGGATGTGTAGACCCTATGAAAAAAGTTCTAGATAGAAACATACTGTCCACAGAATTCTGTAGGCAGCTGCTTTATATACACAGTCACTGTACCTCTCAATGCTTCCAATACTTTCTGACATATACAGGATTCAGCATATTTTTTCTGCTCATTTCCTTTCTCTCTCTTTAGAATTTTTTTAAAAATTAATACAGTACAAGTATAATTTGGAGGTGGATTTTGATTTGCTTTTAACACATTATAGCTAAGATTTGAAGAATGATTAGATTCAATCTGTCCTGGACCATATAATAATCATGTTAAAGTAAGTTGCCAAAGAAAACTTTGATATTTTTATGACTTCTTTGCTGAACCTTGAGAAAATCCATGAATTAAAAAAATGTCTATGAGATCAACATAACTTCTTTGTACAAGTTTGATGCTTCACTGACTAAAAAAGTACTGACTTCAGGCCAATTCAAAGCACTGAAAGAATGATTGACAAATGAGAATATAATTGTTTTGGCTTATCCTGTACAATAATGGCAGTCTCTGGTTACAGTTAAGATGTAAGATACGAGGCTGCTAAAGAGGTACTCAACTAGCTTTTTCAGTACTCAATAGTACTTAAACATTTTTGTCTTTGATTCTTCCTATGCAGACTTTATATTTTTTCATACTTTCTGTTTTTTTCTGAGACAGAAGAATTTTTTAGGTCTTGCAGCAGTGATTTAGTTAGCTGTGATGGGGCTCAGGTCTGCAGTTGAAGTGGATTGCTTGATCTCAGGTGTCAAGAATTCAGGCTTATCAGTATGGACTAATTTTTGATCCCACTGGAATTTTGGGTTTGTGGTAGGTGTGTTAGCCCTTTCATGTCCAGCAAGCTTCTTTATAAATACATATTGTATTTGTAAATCTTAGTATTGGTTGCTTACTTATTACTCAGAACTCAATATTTGTTGCTCATAAAGGTATTCTTTGCAAATATATACACCAAAATTTGCATAAAATGTCATTTTAAAATGTAAATGGAGATTGAACACCACTACAAAAAGTGAACTGCCTCTTTACCTAGAAGCCATGCCCTTGAGGAGACTGCAAAACCTTTCACAGTAGCTTAGAATTTTGAAGATAAGGGAGGAAAATGTGTCCGAGTAAAGTCTAACTCTCTGTCCCTGTGAAGCACAAATTAGTACAGTATGACCTCCATTTTATAATTCGGAAAATAACACTTCTGAAATTTGCTTGAGAAAAATTCCTGTGGTAAGACTGAAAGTATTCTATTATCTCTGGCTTTCCTGAGCTAAGTGAAAGCATCAGAAAGGATAATTTCAACACTAATTGTGCCATTGTAACATAATCTGTTCTGCAAACATTAACAAGAAGCACTGCAATTGTTGAAATGGGCACCTGCGGAGATCAGTATATCCAGAGGAGTGAAAATGCTTTCCATTCTTCTTTAACACTTTTTATATAAAGACTAGGAGGCAGTTTTTCCTTAAGGCTCCCTCAAGGAAACAAATTTGTGCTGACATTAGGTTGGTATAAAAAAATCAGGTAATTTATACTTTTCTCCTTTTAATTGTAAAACCTGGATATCTCTCAGCCATACCCTTTTCTGTTTAGAAAATTATTAAGAAAAAGATTTGAAATGCTTAAATATTTTGATTTTTTCCTTTTAAATTCCTTTTCAAAATGACTATTGTTTCAGATATGCTTCTTTGTATTTTTTAATTATATTTAAAATTAATCCAAAGTTTCTTTAAACAAATATTGAAAAGTGGGGAAGTAATCTGAAATCTCACCATTTCTGTGTGAAGAAATTAATTCCTCAATAATTTTTATTTGTTATAGAGTTGGTTTAGTCAGCTGTACTCTGATAAATGCCACTTTAACTTGCAAATTAAAATTCTCATTTATACAATTAGTGGGAGAAGAGCTCTCTGTATTTGATCTTTAAGGTATGCCATTGTGTAAAAGGAAAGGAAGACTTTAAATGTGTTCAGCAAGAAAGGTGACAAAAACTTTCAATGTGAAAAATAAAATATGGGTTTAACAAAACAAGTAAGTTCATTCGAAATGATGCTGTTAGCACAACTAGAGATGCTATTTTAATTAACTCTCAAAGGAACTTATGTGAGCACTAGGATGAGTAGTGCAATATCATACGTGTTCTCCCACAGGGAAGCATTGTTTCAATTGCTAATTCAGTCTTTAATATTTGTCAGTTCAAAGATCCAACTGTTCATCTCTGAGAAACTATCTTAAATTTAAAATCTTTATTTCTAATTCATAAAATGTACATTGTTACAAGAATTGAAACTAACCACTTCTTTCTGTTTCCCTTCATAAAGAGCATATGGGTTAGTACCTACATATTTACAATATGCTTTGCTGCTAACGTGGGACTGTTGTATGGTGTTCTCTGCACTATAGTAATTGTGATTTTCCGCTTTCCCAGGTGAGAAACTATTTATTGAAACATTCTAGTAGCACATTATTATGTCTCTTTTCTGGCATATTGCTTCCCAGTCAGGATAGGCATATGGTATTCTAAATTTAACAATGAAATTCAGGTTTTTATTTGCAGAAAATTACAAGGTAAGAGAATTCAAAAGGAAAAGTCACACCTGTGCACTTATGGTAGGCTAAGGATCTCTAAAACATTTCATACTATGACATTATTTTGTGATTTGCCTTAGTATTACTCATCTGCATGACGGTGAAGGTAGTATCAAATCAACAGAAAGATCAATAATATAATTTTTTTCCCATTAGATATTTATATGCTACTTAAGTATGTTTGGCAAACCTTGGTATATAAGTGCCTTTATAAACTCCTAGATGCTATGCTGTGCAGGATTTGAGA
>JAOEHX010051150.1:51519-63685 GCA_025448015.1 Bolborhynchus lineola
ATCAAATTCAACTTGATGAAACATAACTGTATTACTATTCTAAAGTCTAATGAGAAGTATAAATTCTATGTATGAATTAGAAAAGCCAGGACCAAGAAATAGAGCTAAAAGAATCACAGAATCATAGGGTAGCCAGGGTTTTAAAAGACCTTACAGCTTGTCTAGTTCCAACCTCCCTGCTATGGCAGGAACATCTTCCACTGCACCAGGTTGCTCAAGGCCCTGTCCAACCAATATGTACTTGAACACTTCATTACTTCTTTGAACAACCTATTCCACTACCTCACCACCCTCACAATAAAGAATTTCTTCTTTATATCCAACCTAAAAAGACTCTTTTAAGTTTGAACCCATTACCCCTCTTCTATGACTACAGTTCTTGATGAAGAATCCCTCTACAGCATCTTTGTAGGTCCCCTTCAGAAATTCATTCATTATTTTGTATGTATTACAGTTGCTACTTTGGATCATGAGTAAAGGAAAATATCAGCTGAGGTTCATGATCCTTTTGTGCTACACAATTAATCCATAGCTCACTAGTCCTGGAAATGACTAGTGCTGCTTGCAGGCAATTGTTTGCATGAATATTGAATCACACTGAAATCAAGCACAATACAGGCAACTCATTTTAATGCTTATCAAAGTTAATGGTGTTAACCATTTATGCATAGCTCTGTTCTCATGGAATAAATTGCATATCCAGTGTGAAAATGGCCAAAATTTGCAAAGCAATTACAAATTATGGAAGATGGTTTTGCCTGAATCAATCTATACCTTTGTGGTAACCTTCTGCTACTTAGCAAACTAAAATTTTGGTAAATTCTGCTAGTAAAGGACAGCAAAAAGAAAGGGATGTCTGACACAGAGAAGCATAATCCTTTGTTGTCTGATCAGACCTTAGCCTGAACCTGCTCTTATTAAAGTAAAAAAGACTCTTCCCAGTAACTTCTGTGATCTTCAGGCAGGCTGCACATGCAACATGTCCATGCAACCTAAGGCATTGAGCAAGCTGACAGTCTTAAATTCTGTACTGCAGATGAGACTAGCAAGAGAACATGTAGTAAACTGTCCAGTTGTAGGCAAAAACATCAGTAAAAATGAAGCAAGAAAAACACTGTAGCTGATTTGCTGTGAATTTTCTGTTTGGATGCCAGAATATTGTTCATGGTACACATCATGTATCAGAATGTGATAAAACCTGGAGCAGCTACAGCTCGATTTATGAAAACACGAGAGAAGAGCTGACTTTTACAAGCCTCAGTTAGCCAGTACCTGCAAATGCTCCTTACATATTGACATCTATATTAAATGTTTGTGTTCTGGGATTATTTCCATTGCCTAGCTTCAGGCACCGAGCTCAGATGATAGTTTCATAGTCGTCTTCTCCTGCAGTTGAATGTATTCCTGCAAATGATGTATTGAAGCAGAAGGTCCTACTCTGAGCTACTTTCTCAAAGCAATTTCGTCTTTACTGACTTCATCTATACTGACTGTATAGAGAACGTAGGGTATTGGCTCTTCCAGTTAAGTTCCCTCACTTTGATAGCTAGGGTGCAATGTTCTCCTTCAGCATAAAGACGTGTTAATTTTAATGACAAATGAAACATCCTTAGATTTCATGACCCATAGCTGTTTGATTTTCTTTTTTGTTTCATTTACTTAAAATACGATTTTCCAGGTTAAAATAAAATTAAAAAAAAAAAAAAAAGTTAAACCTCTTTAGTTTGGAAGCTGTAGATTATATATTACCTACCTTGACCTGAGACTAGGTTTCTGGCCAGCTACAAAATAGTCATGAAACTTAAAAACAGGAGTTTATTTACCAGAAATTTCCATTACTCATATTTTCCAAGTGATACCTTAGAATTTAAAATGTACTTTTTACTCTTTACCTGTATCATTATCACAAAAAATAAGCTCTATATGCATGAAAAAACATATGGAATGCATTTTCAAAACTTTAAACTTCTATGCTTTAGTTTTGGGGGGTATCTTCCTGTTTCTGTTCAAGACAACTAATGATTTGCCTTACAGATTTTTCTCTGTGTATTGATTACAGAGCAAAGACACTGAATTTGAAAAAAATGAAAGAAGTGGAATATAAATACAAAACAGAAGATAATTGTGTAAGTTAACTTTGTGTGTGTGTTGCACTAATCTTCATTTTCTCTAGCTGGTTACCAGATTGTAATCAGTGAGTCAAGGGAAGGTTCTTATTATACGATCAGTTCAAATCTAAATCCAACATGATGTAGTAAGCACAAAACTAGTCTGGGCATCAGAAATTGTAATATTTTCCTGGTTCTGTTGCTGGCCTGCAAAGTAAAGTTGAGCAAGTCCTCTTAGATCTCTGTCTTGGTTTATTTGTTATTCTTACATTAGGAGTTGCTCTTTGTAAAAGTTTCCTAAGTCTAAGGAAACCTCTTGGCAGCAAGGGCATCTAAGCAGACAACAGCTCTCATTATATTCTTATAAGATTTCCTGAAAGACCTTTTGTATTCTCATCATCCACAGTCTCTTTTGGGACCCCTTTTCTGCCACTAGCCCCTTGTGATTAGCTGTCCCAGAGGACACCATGTATATCTGGGAAGGGAGAGACAGCAGCATGAAGTTGTCACAGACTACTTCGCACATCTCACTACTCTGTATTCAAGCAAGGGTACCCTCACATCTAAAATGAAGAATCTCTCCCAAAGACTGAGTTTTTGAAATTTGATTTCTTACAAACTTAAACCTACCAGTCGGAAATTTTACATTCGTTTGGTTAGTTTCATTACAATTATCATCAAAGTTGCTTGCTGTTAGGCCTATAGTAAGAGGAAAACAGTAATGACCTGGAAAGGTGAAATCCCTCCTCCAAAATGAAATGGTAAGTCAGCAGCCATGGAGAAGCAGAACCATGTGTCTTTTCAGTACAGTCTCATCAATAGGAGATTTTGCCTTCTCCGCGATGATAGTTTCTACTATGTACTTTTTCCTAATGCTTATGAAGAGTCTTATGTATCAGTAAGCAGCATATCCATCAGTTATTACCTCACCACTAAGCAGCTCTCCTCTAAAGAGTTTATTTTTTCTGGCAAATGCTTTCCATCAGAGCTATCTTGGGCTCAAAATCTGAACTTGGCTTAGGGGTGTTTACTCTTTTGGCATGCTGACAAATGCTGGAATGTGAAAGGTACATATGAATGGGGAGGAATCTGAAATGTGAATTAAAACCACTGTTGTTAAGTCTGTCCAATCTGTCAATTATTATATCATTTTTCATTCTTAAGGAATATGTTGCAGTAACTCTGTCAGAGATGGGCAACCACAATTTTATTTGCCTGCTTGTATTCATATCGGTTCACAAAATACTTTGTATAAATCCCTATGTGTCTTTTTTTTTTTTTTTGCTTTCTTATGCTAACTGCTCCCCTGCTTTTTTCCTTAATCATGATGATTAATGCCAGTAACCAAGTAATAACAAGCTAGTGTCTGCAGACAGTGGGAAAAATAACATTTTGTTAAGAAAGCAAATTACTCAAGAGCTTATTACACAAAACAAAGAAGGAAAGTATTTTTAAGATTTAGAAAAATGCCTTTAATTGACCTTAGAGTCACTGGGTTACAGCAGGCATTTAGGGTAATTTTTAATGTATGAATTTGAGACCGATCCAAGTTCCCCTGGTAAATAACAGCTTACACATGAACAACAGGACTTTTAAACGTGAAAATATACAAGCTTAATGATCTACTCTGCCATTAAGGTCTATAGATTTATAGGGGTTATTTCATCAATGAGAGAAAAGAGAGTTTAATGTGGAAAAAGTCAAGAATGCATTTAGAAGTTTATGTGAAACACATTGCATCACAGGCATTCACTGAACTGCACTCTTACTCAAGTATAGACAGTGTTGTGCAGAGTGCATAGGGCAGTCCTTCTAAGTGGTAGCAGGAATAGGACTCCCATGATAATTTTCTTTCTTAGCAAGGACAAAACATAGAAGAAGTCCATTTTTCTGAAACAGTTTTATTAAAAATGGAACTAAAATCAAACCAGAGCTGGGAATAAGTGAATCAAATTTGGCACAGATGTCCTTGCCTATCCTGGACAATAGGTTATAGCTATGTCTGCCATTTGCTTGATTTGGCCTTATGATTTGGCCTTTCAAGTTTTGCAACTTGTGTTTTTGGAAGCTTATGAGCTTCTTGATCATCAAGGGCTTTGGTCTTTGCACATTAGTCTTGCTTTTTCTTAATTTTCCTCTTCTACTTTGCCAGTTCTGGTATGGCACCAAAGTACCCACTTGTCTCCACACTCCAGCTTTGTATAACTTTTTTATGGGAATCTGTGGAATATTGGAGAATTTCTCCAATTGACCACATATTTCCCCGTGTTCTGCCCTTATTTTAGAGCTTACTTGCATATAATCTTAGCTATTTTAATAGCCAGTTAGGCTTTGCCACTTGACTGACCGAGGTGCGCTGGTGATATTTACCACAATCACATTAATAGGTAAATTGCGCAAAGTCCCTATACATAGTCTGGGATTCATTGCCTCAGTTTTGGATGTCTGAAATATTTCCTTAGTCTGTATGGTTGCTGTGGTGATGTCTGAGAGATCATCTGGTTCCCAGAAGTCTGAATAGCAGTCTACAATAAGGAGGTAGTTTGTGTGGTTTGTGGTGGCGTTTTCCATTCCTTGTCCTTGGTCTGTTGGGAAAACTGGATGTCTTCAATGCAATCCCATGCTTTTTAACTGCTCAAAAAATGGTTTGTGCCAGCTCCACTTGCTTGTGTTTGGTTATGACTTTGTTATGTATCTCTGACTTTTGTTAGAAAGATGAGAGGATTTTTGAATCTATACTCTTGCGAATTCTTGGCTTTTACTTCCTTTTACCCATTATCACAAGAAGTTCATTTTTGAGAGATGATACTCACATAAATCAGATAATTTATTTCAGTAGAAAATGGGGCTTTTCTGTATCCAGCCCCCTTTTTGCACTTAGTGATAGGATATTTTATTGCAGATAGCCTTTTGTGGACTGAAATCCTTTTGGAGAACCTGTCAGAATCAGACCTGCTGATCTGCAATCATGCTCTCCTACTGACCTGCTGAGGTGTTGTCACCTGCAGTGCTTGCCCCTTAAAATCAGTAGAATTATGTCTTTCATCCTATTTTCATTCTTCCAAAACAGGCAAAGCTTTTTATGACACTGTTGAAGCTGACACTCAATAGTACCACCCTTTGCATGTGAAAATACCTAGTGGAATCATTGTTGTGCAATGCTCAGGTGGTGTGTGTTCAGGGATCCTCTTTTCTTCTCACAGGGAAGGAGAATGCTCTGAACTTTCAACTGTAACCTAGAGATTGCCAACTGCCATAAAAGACTTGTCTGAAAGCTAAATTAATCCTGTTACTTTTTTGGCAGCTGGTGCTTATGAGCAGTGTTATTGTGTCTGTTTCAGATTCTCTAGTTGCATGTTTGCTTGTCAGGTAGAAAACAAGAAAATGCTACTGAATATACTGATAAATTTTACAGATCACACATGATCCGGCTTATTTCTGTTTATGGTGCTAGATGTGTTGAAGATTAATATAGCTATTTATTGGAATATACATAAAAAACTTTATGAGCAGATGTAATATCTTTCACTAGATCAAATAACATAACTAGGAAAAGTAGAAGACCCTAACAGCTGGCAGACTTTTCCTCAAGTCTGAAACAGAAACATCAGAAATCTAAGCAGTTGTGGTCCACACTGAATTAGATCTGTCTGAGACTTAATTTTCCTAAGGAAAAGAGAGACATGGGTCACAACCTGCAGAAATTGGAGAGCTCAGTAGAATTTGTTTAATTCTACCTACCTATAAAACCTGTATTTCAACTGGGTTTGTGATTGCTGATGTTCAATATATTTATATATAAATATTAATTTTCTTACTGGCTTTTGAAGGTATTTTATAAGTCGACTTTGAGAGTGAGAGAAATAGTACTTGTTTCGTGGGAAATACTCCTCAATGGTACCTGTGAGTTTTTGACCTTCATCTGACATCCTTCAGAAATCGTTCCACTGTGTAACATCTATGTTTTGAGCTAAACAAACTTGGTCTGAATTGACTAAATATTTCCACAGAGAAATACCCCTGCTGTACTAAAGCCATCTACAGATGACTGAGATGAACATTTTCAGCCTTCCCTAAACCACCTGCAGTGTTTGCTCCAAAGCCCTGTGCACTTTTTTCAATGCATATGTTCATCTAATGAAAGATAATCCCTGTCTGCAAACCTTGTCTTTCCTAAGTTTGGGGATCATGCATCATAATGACTATGATTTTTCCTTTATGCTAATTTGAATTAAGGATAATTTTCTTTATGGTTTACTTATATTTCCTATTTATTTCCATTGTGTGTGAAGACTGATCAAGACACTTATCTGTTAAATCATTCTTGCAATCCAGAATTCATGCTAGGTTAATTTCCTGGAATTTTCAGGATTTTTAAAGAAATCATTTCACTTTTTAGTCTTGAAACCAAAGATAATTTTTTCCAGCCTTATGTTTATTTCATTCCACAGGAATCGTTGAAACAGGTAAACATCGTTTCAGTCAACAACCCATTAGTCTTTCTGAATGCCAGGAAATTTCATGCTGACCTGATAAAGATAATCCAAAAGGATAACATGAGAAGCCAGGCATGCGAAGATGTAAATAAGGTAGGATATGTTATATGCTTGAGTAATCATGGTGACAGGGTTGAAGATCTTGATTGCTTTCGTTATATTTCATAGAGAATGTAATCAGATATTGAAACAGATATAAAAAGGTAAATGTTTAATTTAGAATAGGATAAAGGTAATGCTTATCTTAATCAGATTCAATAAGGATTATTTTCTAATAATTAATTGAAAAGAATATCTTTACTATTTCTATATATGATCATGTAAGAGCCATTAAAGCACTGATCCAAAACTCTTCAAAGTTTCTGACAGAGCTTATATAACTTCAGTTAACATAAGGTGGTGATTTTGAAAACACAATGAGTAGCTACATACCTACTTGAATAAGATGTGATTTTTTTTTGCTGGAGAGCAACCTGATCTAGTGGAAGTTGTCCCTGCCTGTGGCAGGGGGTTGGAACTGGATGATCTTTAAGGTCCTTTTCAACTCATATATCCTATGATTGTATTATTCAACCATGTATGTCTGCCACCTCTGCTGTCTTGCCAAAAAGCTGTGCTACCCATACCTGCTTTGATAGGTGGCTTCTCCTCATTAGTCAGAAATTCAGCTCAGAAATTATGCTGCTTTTATTCCTTGGTTATGCCAGGCTAACTGATTAGGATTAGTATGATAACAAACTTTCAAACAGAGAAATTACTTAGGATTTGTATGGAAATAATTTATGAGTTAATTTAATAAGTCTAATAAGTTTATAAGTTAATATATAGCTTACTTAGGAAGGAGATTTTATCCTTTGTCTCTTCAGTAAGCTTCTTGGCAGTACAGATGTCTGAAATACCATGCATGCATTTTTTCTTGTGGAATAAAGGTCTTTCTGTAGCACACAATAGGAATGAAAAAAAATTCACTTTGAATTTTGTTTCTGTGCTATATTTCTGGTTTTAACTCATATTTCTACCAAGAACTTAAAATTCATATTGAAATAATTATAAAGAGTTTATCCAGATAAAGGTAATTCTTTAATAAATTTTCAAGTAAAAAATGTCCTTACTAAAATGTTAGCGTAGCAGAGGAGGTTGCAACAAGTAGAAAATCTTATAATATCACTGGCTAGAATTTGTCTTTCCAACATCTTTCCCATCTTTTGACCTATCTTTTAACCAACTCCTGCTTCCCCAAAAGAATCTTATTTGTGTGCTTTCTAGTGGATCCAACCATGACAATTTGAGTCGTCTAAAAAGGAAAGTGGAGTATCAGTTTGGTATAACTTTAGAAGAACAACTGAGATACATAATCAGCAGATCTTGTGTATCTAACAGCTATTGCATAAAACATGATTTTGATGAGGAGTTAACTTCGATAGTGAGAAACAGAATACTTACATAATGCATTTATTTTCTCTGGTTACTATGACAGACTAGTTTTCTTTGGTATGTTAATAGTTTGTTGCTTTTATTTCAGTGTGAGCAGAACACATTGCTGTGTTCATTTTCCAGTGGAAGTTGTCGTGGTGAGTTTATTATCGTAAATCATATCAAAATGAAAATGGATATAAGCATGCAAAATGGCTCTCTATGCTTTTCTATTTGTTTCTGGGTAAACCCAAGAGGTTTAGAAGCTAGTATTTTCAGTTAGATCTAAATGAATGAAGCATGAGTGCTAAATAGTGTCATACTCTGTTAAACTTGGCCTAGTGGGTCTTATTTTTATTCTGTTCTTGACTGACTTCTTAAGTTTTCAAAAGCAGGGAACCCAGAATACCTTTTCTGCTGGTGTCCCTGCTTATTGTACAATAATCACTGTGTGCATACTGACACAGGTATGCCATAGATTGGTCTTCAGATCAAGACCTAAGAAGCTGTTTTGCTAAGCACTGATTTTTACAGAGTAGCTCTTGAATATTAGTATGCAAAAGTAAAAAAAAGGATCAGATTAGAGCCATGTTAAATCTTTGTGATCTTTAATTCACTTAGGAGAAAAGCCTCATAAAATGCCAGCTAACCTATCAGTGACACGATGGGCACCAATATTGTACAGTATATCAGTGCAGTACAAAGTAAAAAGCCTAATGGTTTGCTTTCAGCTGAGGATTAAGCTGAGTAATTCCAGTTTTCTCAACTTTTGTAACACTTAAACCAGAGCACATACTGTAGAGCTGCAGCAACCTACTGCAGAAGATAGTTTTTACAGAAGATTTTGATGTTTATGGAATTAAACCACTGTGTTTATCTAAAATACTTACAAGCATTAAGGCCACAGTAGAGAATCTGACTGGGAGGCTGTTGTCTGAGCGTGTACATTTATTAAATAGACTCATGACATTTTTATGATACTACAGTGTGACAGAGTGCTTTGCTGAAACAAATTGCAACATAGTGATACTGAAGACTGCCTAGCACTGTGCCCTAAAATACTAGAAGAGTGCACAGCACCCTATGTGTGAGATCTTGCCAGTACATGCTTCAACCTTGTTCTTTTAGATCAACTGGTTTCTCATCTTACAGAAGTCACAGACAGCACAAGGCCTCTTTTCTGACTGTTTAAGGCTTGCCTTGAGGACTTTGCTTTGTAGTTCCTTGTGCCAGCCAGACTGTGGTGACTGTTCAAAGGGGGCTTTAAAATAAAAAACAGAGAGAAGAAAAGAAAAATACCTAGAAAAACAAAATGTGAGGATTCAATTTTCAGGAAGGAGGGGAGCAGGAGGACATAATCCGTACAGCAGTCATCCTGGAAAGTGTAGCAACTTACATCTTCATCAACATCTTCCCTTTCTTCCTCTGGGGAATACTGATTTGCTTTTGGTCTGTGCCAGCACAAAATTAAACAGCTGCTGCTGTCCTTGTCACTGGATCAGAGAGGAAACAGGTCTATACCTCGCTCCCCATATAGAAGCCAGGCAGTCTTTACTGCAACACAGGATGCCAGTTGGGTGGGAAGGTAGCAGGAGTAATAGGCAGAAAGACTGAGTTCTTTTGTTCTGGAGGCAGAGGAGGCATGTAGAAATTATTACAGTGAGCAGCATGGCAGGCCTCATAAAACCTTTCTGGGATTCCATCACAGTCATATCAGGCAGGAGGTTTCCTTTAAAATTTAGTATTTCTGTTTGGTATGTGTCTATTAAAGTACATTGAATAGTACAAAGAGAGTGAATCTCCAGAGGTGCAAGTCCAAAAGGCTCTAGCTTCAGACTACTGTCAGGAATAAATTAGCACCATTACAAATCTATACCATACCCTAAGTCCTCTCAAGAGTTTAAAACCTTTACCTCTGTTCTGTCAAAACCACTTAGTTTAACCAGTTCGCACATTCAGCATTCATTCCCTTAATGTGGTTTTTTTTTTTAGCTTTGTGTATTATGATAACTAATATTCGTTCAAGGAACAATGTAAATAAGATGTGCATTATTTTCTAGTTTTCCCTTTATGAAAGCCAGGAATCACTTATCTGTATACTAGGTCAGCATACATTTAGTACAGAGGGTTCTTAGTTTTAGTACAAGATGGCCTGAGGTTGAAAAATGAGTGTAAGACCTTAGCAAATCTTACCGACATCTTTCCAACATCAAAATGTGGTAGTACATAAAAAACATCATAGTAATACCTTAGAAAATGAAACACTCTACATATTTTTCTTTCTTACAGGCACATACTAGTTAAGCCATAGCAGATGTTTGGATATTGCAGAAATGAATGTCATATTTTGAGATACATTGTCTGTGTGTCCCATATAAACTCTTCCAAACAAGGCGCTATCCTGACTCATTTTGAAATTCTCACCTGAAGAAGCAATTCTTTAATTCTTAACAGACTATTCCTGTCTAAAAAATCTCATTAATCATGTTTTACTCACCATCATTTCATCCCATTACTCTCAAGATCCTTCATTTCTGATTCTAAAATGTGCCATTTGCTAAAGTTCGGGCCTATTTTGTTAAACTATCATTATTCTTGTACGCATTTCTTGACTACTCTTCCTTCTAATTAAAATTTTTCATTTATCAAATGTGCAGGTGAATCGTTACAGTCATGTCACAGTGAGCAATGTGTTTTGATATTAGATTGCAGTGGACTGAATTTCTTTGACTACACTGGAGTCTCAGTGCTGCTTCAGGTATTTATGACATCACAGAAATTCTGTGCATTGAATATTTACATGCACTGAATAATTTACATGTACAGGCTATTGACACCAGTCACCTCACCTAAACTGACAGAAAAACATGTCACTTGTGGAAAAAGTGAACACAGACTTCATATTAAACTAGAATGTGTTAATATTTAAAATTATATAAAAATTAATTCTAAAGATTTTGGGTGACATTTAGTGCAAATGAAAGTATCTGTATGTAATGGAGAAAAGGACTGGGGGGTGTTGGTTCATGGCCAGCTACATATGAGCCAGCAGTGTGCTCAGGCAGCCATTCTGGCTTGTATCAGAAATAGTGTGGCCAGCAGGAGCAGAGCAGTGATCATCCCCCTGTACTTGGCACTAGTGAGGCCACACCTTGAGTACTGTCTTCACTTTTGGTCACGTCGCTACAAGAGAGGTACTGAGGTGCTGGAGCAGATCCAGAGAAGGGCAACGAAGCTGGTGAAGGGCCTGGAGCATAAGTCTGAAGAAGAGTGGCTGAGGGACCTGGGGTTATTTAGTCTGGAGGAAAGCAGGCTATGGGGGGAATTTATTGCTCTCTACAACTACCTGAAAGGAGGTTGTGGTGAGGTGGGAGTCAGACTCTTCTCCCAGGTAACAAGTGACAGGACAAGAGGAAATGTCCTCAAGTTGTGCCAGGGGAGGTTTAGACTGGAAATTAGGAAAAAATTCTTTACCAAAAGGTTTGTCAGCCCTGGGACAGGCTGCCAAGGAAGTGGTTGGATCACCACTCCAGAGCTATTTAAAAGACATGTAGACATGGTGCTTAGGGGCATGGTTTAGTGCTGAACTTGACAGTGCTGGGTTACTGATTGGACTTCATGATCTTTAAAGTGTTTTCCAACCTAAATGAGTCTATGTCTCTATATAATCAACAGTTCTATATAGTGGGTGAAAAATTATGCTGGTAAGCTATTCCTTAGGTTTCCATTGGGTCTAGCATTTAATAGTTGTGCAGAGGGTACAGATCTAAGTTTGGTTCCTATAATTTATGAGTAAGATAGAAGGCTAGATTTGAAATTAGTTCTCAGCTGCCTGCTTCCAAAAGATCTTGAGACCTCAGAACTAACTGCACATTATGTCAAAGAAGAATTTTACTATAAGAGGTAAGTTTGGGAGTGCAGTGTCTGAGTTAATGACTGGTCTAAAACTGAGTTACTCAGAGGAGAAACATACTCAACATGTACTTTTCGTTACATTCTTTCCCTGCAGCTAAAGTTGAAGGGCTTTTTATACTTATTCGGGCTTTTGGTTTTTTTTAGGATAGGGTATTCTGACTTGTTTCTTTGTACTGGGTTCAGCAGTAGCAGTCATTTTTCTCCTTCTCAGTAGCTGGTGCAGTGCTGTGTTTT
>JAOEHX010051150.1:65903-82185 GCA_025448015.1 Bolborhynchus lineola
AGCTGGACAAGTATTTCCAGCATCTCATAAAAGCCAAAGTCAGGCAACAGCCCCTGTGCTTTGGTACATCAGAAGTGCTTTATTTCAGTAGCACATCAGCCCACCTACAAGTAACAAGGAGTCATTTTTCATATACTTGCACAGAAAGGATAAATGGAGGTTCATGCCTGATAAAGCAGCCATCTCAGCCTGTGATTGAGTCATGACAGCTTCCTCAACCATGGTATTAAGTAATTCCATTTCTATGCCTCTCTTTCCTCTGAAGCTTCATTTTATATTTTGTGCTCCAGGTTTTATTATTTTTTGTTTCTTTAGCTATTATAAAAACTATGGATCATTTGTACCTCTTGAAATCCTCAGTGACAGGTACAGTTTGTGCTGATCAATGTTGACTAAGTAAATGACAGACTATGAATCAAAGGGGTTAATTAAAGAGGACAGAGAACCCAAAGGCTGCAAAGGTAGCATCTGGTCAGATGAAAACTAAAACTCCAGGTTTACAAACATGGAGGGAAACCTGCAATAAACAGTTGGTTTATGCCCAACTTAGATAAAGGGCTAGCAGGCTATCAACCCTATTAGTGAGTCAAGTTCCACCTCCAGTCGTCTGAAGAAAAGACAACGTCATTCCAAGCCAGTGCAGCACTCTTTGTGCTGTTTAAAGCAACCACAGACTGAAAGGACTGTAGCACAGGTAAGCAAAGAGCAGAAAGCCATCTAGAAACAGTCAATGTCCTCATAACATACTGTGTGCATCCATCATATGGCAAGATAAGAAATGAAAAAGCAACTTCCTCTGCTTAGGAACAAAAATAGACATTTGAGTTCAGTTATTACAGCTGTAGTATTCACCCACTCTCAGCTCTGTGCCTTTTTTTCCATACCACCCACAACACTTGGAACAGCTTCCAATTTCCTTTTTACCTAATGCCCTAAATCTCCACAGAACCTATTTTCACCTTGAAGCCTTCCTATACCTGCCAGGTTTGGCCTAGTGACCTCACACTATTTCATGGCCAAATTGTTGTCCTGATGCTGGCAAACTACTTGGAATACGGCTGTATTTCCTCCAGCGTTTGTAAAGCGCTATGTACATTTATGCCGTGTTAGATGTAATGGGAATCTGAGAATGACTCCCCACATTATATGCCATCATATAGCACGCGCTCTCTAGATTTCATTACAAAGAGCCCTAATCCTCACACAGTCATGCCTAAATCTGCCTGCTGCTACAACTGTGACACCAGCACAGCTATGAAGCAGCTGTGTGTTGGGAGCCCAAAATAATGCAGCAAGCTTCTCGTTGTTCAGCATGCATTTTGGCTGCCTCACTCTAATGTTACTTGCAGTAAAGCAAATAATTCATGGTCTCAAATATATATATGTTAATTTTGCTGTTAATGTTATTATTAATGTTTAATTAGTCTTTGCTCTAGAGATGAAAAACAGTGAAGCACATAAGTTAGGCTCCTGCAATTACTGTGATTGCACTCACAAAACCAGCTAATTGCACTTGCAAATTACAACTTAGCTATTTGCACATGTACTTCCGCGGTCTGCAGGCACCACCATGATAACTGTGTAGAGAGCCTGGAAGAAAACTAGGCTGAATTATAGTAGTTCTGTGGACCATTCTTGGGTCTTTATTTCACTTCCTACACCCCACGATTTTCTGATCTGTTCCCATGGCACAAGGGTTTTCAGATAATTGCATCCCACGATGCACGCGAGACCTGGCCCTCACTCTGCTTGCAACTTGCAACCATTCCCTAGTGTTGTGGTGGCCCAAAAGCCACGTGTGGGCTGAACAAGTTTGGTGAAGCACAAAACAAAGCTCTTGGACACATCCTCTGCAGAAATTAGTATCTTGAGCTGTCTGTGGCAATATGGTCTTTCTGGCATACCTGCTCATGCTTTCAAATCCTACATGGAGTGCTCAGAAACCCCACCATATATCCTTTAGGAAGGTGGTGACACTGAGGTAGCTTTAGCTCTTACCTCTCCAAACATCTTATGCCTTCAGGAGAGAACTAAGCATGTGCACTGGTGCACAGGTAGCCCATCTAATTGCACAGAGCTCCCTGTCATTTCTATCTGGCAGTACCCAAACCCTGTCACACTGTTGCAGCAATGCAGAAAGGACTAGACATGTCAGCAGCCTCCCTGAAGCAGCGCCAAAAGTCTGCAGTGTCTCTGTGGCACAATTCATTCATATTTGACCACTCATTTGGCAGGTCTCTCATGTAAGAGTTAATAGTTGTTAATTTCTCCCGATAATTCCCTATGAAATGCACATGAACTGGATATCTGAAGGTAATAGCGACACAAGGTTACTCACAAGGTTGGAAAACAAGGAACCTCACAAGGGTGATCAAGAGTCTTTTTTACTCATAAGCAGATTTCAATACATCTATTTTCCAGCACTGATGCTCTCTAACAGCAGCAAGGCCCTTGAATCCTTTCCCCTCCCCTCACAAAATTAAACATTTGCTCGTTTTCCTAATCTTGCTACAGACAGCCTCCACAGGTCACACAAAGAAATGAGGACAAGATATTAAAATCAATCTGCCCCATATATTCATTAAAACAGAGAGGGGAAAAATGCCACAGAGCAGAACTGCAGGACTGGAATAAAAAACAATAAAATACCCCCCTTCTCTAATTTCTCTGAAGGCCTTTCTGGAGTTTTATTCCCAGCAGCACTCCTTAGATGCCTTGGTTTGCCTGCAGAAATGCTTGATATCTCTGTAGTGCAAATCAAAGTGAATTAAACATTAAAGCACTGTGATAGCACATCAGGTCTGCTATAGGAATGAAACTGGATAACATGGCACTGAAGTTTATGAAGCAGTGGACTGGTCTTCTCCCCTCCCCCTCCTCCCTCAGACATATTTGGTTATTTATTAATTCATTCATGCATCCTTCTCAGTGCAAAGCAGAGAGATTTCTTCCAGTATAACTCTCAAGTTGTACTGGTCTGGCATTTTGAATTTTCCACATACTGTATGACACAATTACATACACACAAGCAATGGGACATGCTGCATTTTGATGTGTCCTCGCAGGCAGTACTTTCTTATATCCCCTCATTAAAAGGCAGCACATTAAATGAAGTATCCCAAACACTCCTCAGCAGAGGAATCCCTCTTCCTTTAATGGAAGACAGAGGGGTGGTGCATAAACATCCATTGCCTGAACACCTTTACCACCAATCTTCTTCCATCACAGGGTATAAAAAGCATCAAAGAGATGTTTTATTCAAAGGTGAGACCCTGGAGCATCTTGCACTGACTCCCATTCTCTTATCTGACTCACAGAGGGGCTGGCAAACTCACTGGAGACAGCAAGCCGCTTTCTGCAGTCAGCTTTCTGCTCCAGTCCTTCCCCTCCCTCTTGACCATATACAACCCCTGCTTGCTTTCTCTTGGTCAACTCTGAAGATTAAAAAATGAGAGAGAAGCCAAGGACTTGTGAACACCAAGGGGAGCAGGCACTTGCACAGGTATTAAAGGGTTTATAGAAACCAACTCCACATTCAAACATAAGGAAGAAGAGTTTGGCATGCACACAACCACAACAAAAGCTGGAGCTTAAGGAAAGAAATGAAAGAAGTAATTCAGAAGAGCACACCAGAGAGCCAGCAAAAAGAATTAATTCTTAAGGCCAGCTGGAGGGAGATACTCTAGCCAAAGCCTTGACTTCCATATAGTAGAAATCTGTACTTCAAATTAAGCCCAGAGGAAGTTTATCCACTGGAGCTGAATAATGAAACCATCATTCAAAATGATTTTATGTAACTTTTGTGGTTGGTTTGTTGCTTGGGGTTTTTTTTTTTTTTGTTTTTGTTGTTGTTGTTGTTTTTTGAAGACAGAAGCTGCAAGACAGTTTAAAGTTCAACTGCATTAAGATTCATGAGGGCTAGGTCATCTGAGAAGCTCTGATTCCCTCTGGGAGGATTCTGCCTCTGCTCCCACACATTTCTGTTTCCCTCTGCCATCATGTCACATCCACGGCTATCAAGCCCTGACCAGCAAGAGCTGAGCAGGTGAACATGATTCAGATTCCATCTTTATTCTCTTTAGAAATATATATCAGGTTCTTTAAAAATACTTTCAATTATTATGCCAGACAAAAAGTTCAAAACCTCCTTCAGCACTGATAAACACATTCCTTGCCCTGTTTTCAAACATTAATATCACAGCTAACTCGAATTCAGAATGATGATTTTGCATAACCAGAGATTGCTCTAAATCTCCATCATGCTCCTCCCACCAATGAAAGGAAAAGATGCAACATGTATGCTGCTGAACACATCAGCCAAATACCATTTAGCCATGTTCCTGAAGAGAGGGCAGAGTACTCATACATGGATTCCCCACTACCACTAGCATCAGGCCTGAAATATACTATTTTAACACATGAGCACATTGGAAAGGAGAGGTGGAGAGAACATACAAACATCTCAGATCACTGTTTCATTTCATTTCAACAGGTAAACATACACAACTGCACAGGCAGCAAGCCAAAAAGCTCATACATAACTTTGTTCAGAAACTGGCAGATAAGATTCCTTTTTAACCTTAATTATTACTTCATAGTAATAATTACTTTTTAATAATATAATAATTATTACTTTGAGGAGAAAGTATTGTGGAGAGCTAGCACTGAGGAAAGCAAGCATGAAATGTGAAGTAGCTCTACAAATGTGAAGACAGGATAACATATCTTAAGTTCACCTATTCTCTTTCAAATATTCTGCATGTATTCTCCCTCCATCTTCAATTTCCTTTGAGAGCACAGCCACAGCAAGTATTGCACTATCAATTATTTGTTAAAAACCTTGGCTTCTTCTGCTCTGGTTTCTGACAATAAACATGAATATGCCTACTCAAGACGAATGGGTACATCATTGATTCAAACAAGTATTTCTTTGATTGATAAACATCTTAAATGGCCTTCACTGGCTACTTACTTTGATTTACATTAAGTGCCTGAACTACTCACTAATGTCACAAGCTCTTTGATGTAGGTATTAGCCAGCATCTAAGAAAATACTGTCCCTCCCCTAGGAGTTTCATAATTGAAATACGCATGAATAGCAGAGCTACAAAGGGGTGAACAAGCCTGCTTGTGATCACAGAGTAGGCTACCAGCCAGGCACAGAACATAATCTGTATCTCCTGCCTCTCAACAGAGATGGTGGCATCTTGCCACATTGCTGCAAGCTCTGCAACAGCTTTCACCCATATTGCTAGTGATTCGGGTTCATCTAGTGAGGCTGGCTCTTCTCCACTTCATATGAGAAGCTGGAGATCTTTTAAGTACTCTCTTGCTATTTCTTTCTCCCTCCCTCTCACTGGTTCACATTAACACTCAAGAAAGGTTCTGCAACTAACAAAACAAAAACAAAAAAAAAAAAAAAAAAAACAAACCACACACAGAAAAAAAACACCACTACATAGAAAAAGTGTATGCACAGAGATTTGAGGAGACCTTGTCTAAGCCTGTATCTTACCCATCTAGGTATTTAACTATTTAACTTTGGGCTCTTTCAGTATTCTGTCTCTAAATTAAGGTTTTTATTGACAGAAAATGTTTGGCTTTTTTTCTCCTTAAAATAAATTCTGAGGAAAGACTGTGTACTCCTCTGGCAAACTGCTGATTTAGAGAGTACCAAGAGGATAATAATAACTTGACACCATCATCTCTGAAGAAAAACAATAAAAAAGGAAGTAGCTCTATTCCCCAAGACGTCAACATGTGCAGTGCGGCTAGTCTCCTCTTTTCACCTCTGTAATCATTGCCCTTCTCAGCAGAGCCAAGGACATAAATTTTTACTAAGCACATTTCAAAAAGCCCCTGGATGTCCTACTCTCCTGAAGGGCAGCAGCTCCCTGGACACAGGAAACTTGAGCCAAAGCTCAGTTCCAGCTATAAGTTTATGTGCCATTTATATGCCTGCACAAGGACCTAGCTCTTTTTTAACTCTAAGGGATCACATTATTGCATTCTTCTTCTCTTTCACTTCTAGCATCCTAACCTGCCACATTAGACTCATATAATACTTGGCTACTTTCATTTGCAGCAGTTATACTCTGATGTATGTTATAGCACATGCAGTTGAACAGCACCTAGACAGAACTATACCTTTTCTATAACATCATATACTTCCATAGACCAAAACACTCCATAAGTAAACAGTAGAAAGCACCAAGAACAATTGAGGTCCACTTTTATCTGAAATAGAATCCGTTTTGCAGTGTAGCTGTTGCATAAGTTTGAGGGTAAGACTTCTTATCCTGTTTATTTTCAGGAATTAGCCAGCTATAAGGAATTTCATATACTGGGAAAATCTAGCTTAACATTGGACCACATGAAAGCATCTGCTTAATAACAGCAAAGGGCCCATTTTGCTCTTAGTAGTTCAGATTCTTAGTGCAGGGGGACAGAACCATCAGAAGCCACATTCAAATTGCCCTCCAGAGAATACTCCCAAAACTTGTTATTTAGCAACAGCATAACTGTGACAGATACACAAAGAATGCTCCATATTACAGTATTACATGAGCTAATGGAAATTATTTGCAGGAATTATGGTGGAACTGCTTGTACTGTTGACACAGTCTTTGTCACCATGGGTTCCAAATGCTGCAACTTGCATTTAAAAAAACAGTTAAAACCATAAAGAGCACTAGATACACAGGGACCACTATGGCGGGGTTTTATGACTACACTGAGAATCAGGAAATACTTTAGTTGGGATAAATCTGGGAGAGAATGGAGGGAGAGTTTTAAATTATATGCAGACACTTTTCAGGGATGCAGACCTTTTCAAAGCACATTTCTAGCCTTGCATTATCAAGAACCTCCTAAAATATTCCGACATTATTAGATCAAGCATTTCCCTACAAAGCCCAGTGAATGAGGTATGGCATTTCAGCTGCCTGAAAGACATGACTACAGCGTGAAGCCTAGGGGAAGAGAAGAGACTTTAAGCTTTACTGACATATACTCCATATAAAAGGCATGCTAGGCAGACTTTTTGGGTCAGTGGTAATCAGCAAGAACATTAAAGCCTAGCTGTACTGTAACTGTAGAAAAAAAAAGTCTCTTTTATTCTCTAACAGCAAAAGGAGCCACAATGGCTGTGGTGAGCAGCCCAGTAAGGGCCACTTACTCTCCAGCCTTGTCCTACTGAAGCCAACAGTGCTACAGCAACTACGCCAGTGAATGAAGTCAAACTGCCAGAGGCCCAAGACACCAGCATGCTCCTAAGCTATGTAGACACACTCTGGTTTTGCACTACCTGGTTAGGAGACATCTTAAGCAGAGCTGGATCTAATGACAAACGTCCCTTCTCACCAAAAGTGAGAACATAAAAACAGTGAACATAAAAAGGCACTGATGGTGGTATTGAACAAACATGCCATCAGCCCGCTGTTTCTCTCACTAAGTAAAGCTGTTGCATTCATAAGGTGCTTGGTGTCTGCAAAACCAGCTGGCAAGAAGCTCACATCCCCTGCTCAGGTTTGTATTCTTTTCTCTTTGCTCTGTTTGAAATACTTCATCTGTTAAAAGCAAGACTGACTTGTGGACTGTCAAACCATTCAAATCCCAGATTTTACTTCCCATTAAAATGGTACAATGATAAGAAGCAGAATCTTATTTTACCCCAAAAGAGATTTTCCCTCAAGTTAACCATTCATGCTATGAGTAATTAAAGAAACTGAAATCAATATATAGCACTTGGATAGATACTGCACTTCAGTACATGAAAATAGGTTCCAGTGATGTTCTATTGTTTGAATGGGATTTCAATTACCTAATGATTAACTGGCAGCCTTACTTGGATGACATAAGGCTCTTTCCCAAATTTAAAACAAGCAACTTTAAAATGGGCTTCATTCCTTCAAAGTAGATCCCAAGTAACTAGACAGAGACTCTTCAGAGATTGTTCTTAGGTGTAGCTGGCTTAAAGAAGGTTTACACCTCTGTGAAATTCTCATTAAGAAATAAAATCAGAACTTCTCCTTTCAGCAACACACACATCTTTGATAAGAGTGTGGATACTCCTTCCTCCTGCATAGCCCCCTCTGATGCACGTCTGCCTTATCACTCAGTGCTACCATAGTCAAGGCAACTTTGATTTTAAAGACTATTGACAGCAGCAGCCTCAGGAAGAGAATCAGGAGAAAACTTCATGAAGTTTCCTCCCTCGTGAAAAATTCATTTAACCTTCCATCACATGGTGAGGATTTGCGTCCACCGAGTACCCAAACAATCTGGCACTTAACCCTGCAAATACCTTGCAGGACCACCTCATATGTAGAGTCAACATGAGTCTCCCCCAGAGCCATATGACAGGATGATGATGCAGGTGTGGATATTTGCCTGCTTGTCTCATAGTCTTCGTGAAGGGCAGAGCTACTTTTAGGAGGGAAGCAAGGAAACAGTCACCCGGCACTTTGTGAGGGGAAACATCCAGGCAGACACACACAGCTAAGGAATGCAGTAAATAATTCAATACAAAAAACAGAGGCCTGGGATTTAGCATGTACCTGGAACTCCCACAGCTCAAATTCTAATAGCACGGGCTCAAAATACAGAAAAGGATAATGGAAAATAAATTTCCCTCAATGAAAACATTTCCTAACTTTTAAGGAATGATAAAATGACCTATATGCAGTGCTGTTAATTAACACCTTTCCTTTCCTCTGTTCTTTGAGCCAGAAAGACTGTACACTATCACAAAAACAGTACAGATCTCATTTTCTGTGTATTGTGAGCATTGCTATGGAAGACTGAGATCAACTTTCTATTCTGGAAGCACTCTGTGTTTTGGGAACCTATCAGCTGGCATTTGCTATCTGCCAGGGCCTGTCAGGTATCAAGCATATCAATGCTTCTTGAGCAAGTAAAGAGACTCTTGCTGGCATAGAAGCAAATGAGCAGCTTTCCCAGGAGCATTTTTACAGGACACCAGCTCAATATTTAAATAAATAAATTAAAGTAAAGCAAGGAGTATGCATGATGAACAGCTGGAGAATGTTAAATGTATTTTACTTTAGGTTTGGCAGGGTTTAGTAAATCATGATTTAATCATACACCCAGGCCATCACTGTTAAGCGAACTCTGGAAATGCTCAGTAAGACATAAAGAAAGGATAAACAGAAGAATGGAAAAGACATTTTACCAGGAAGGACACAGACATTTATTATTTAGCTTTGGAGGGAAACAAATGTGGAGAAGTGTCAGAAAAGAGACATGAGAAAAGATATTAAAGAACACCATGTCAACTTCCTCCCTTAATCATGGGCATGCTTCAGCTGCAAACTTGGCTTGGATGGGTGGGTGTCACCACCCCACACATGCAGGCACACACACAGAGCTCTAGTCTCCAGAAAGCTTTAATGTGAACTGCCCATTCCTGACTGCAATAAGACTTCCATGTCAGGAAACACTGCCAGCTTTTTCAATCAACTGCAGTGCATAAGCCCAGATAAATTCAAATTAGTTCCATGCAGGTTTTGATGAATACTGTCATATGCTTTACTGAAGATTAAGGGACAAGTCAGTGAAAGCTGTGAAACTGACTCAGCGACATAAGATTTAGCTGTCTAAGCACTGCATTTACTTTAATCAAGCAATTTTAATAGTTGTTATAACTAAGCCAATGCTCTGATTTATTCTTTATTAACACCACTTGCTCATTATTTGTGGTTTGATTATGTCCTAGAAGGCAGAGATTTATAGGTTCTGGGCCAAATTCAGAAGCAAGGCTTGTAAAACTGATCTAGATTATACTTGAGTAAATTATATTCTACAAGGTCTTCTTAACTCCAGAAGAAATAGGAAACCAAAATGTTAAACTAGAGGTCAAAGTGACTGTAACACACTGCACAAGACCTCGTATTAAATTGCTTGAGCGAACCAATGAATACAAAATCCATACAAGGTCCAACCAACAGTCTGCTCAGCACCCTGTTTTCAGTCCTTTAACCAGGCTTCTAGAATAGAGAACTTCATACTATATGGGAGTGCAAGACAGCATAGAAGCTTGCTCCATTCACTCCAAACACATCTGATGTGGCACACCTCCCAAAAAATTAACAGCAGCACCAGCAGTTAGCCAAGGCAGTGTACAACATGCTATGATTTCTCCAGAGCACCCCATTTCCAGCAATGCCCCCTTCTGGGATTTCCTGGAGCAGAATAGATATTCCTGTATTTTATCAGCACTCAGTAGATTTACCTTCCATTAGTGGATCCAATTGCTTTAGATTCCATGTATCTTTTTAGTATCCCAGAAGTTGAGGTGAGGAGCCCTCTAGTTTCTTAGGACCCACCTCACATAATTTTGAATTTAATAATTTAATAATGTGCTCTTATGTCCCCAACATCTCTCTACCGTACCCAATTCTTCTGGTTTCTGTGGTAACTAACTATAGCAAACGAGGGTTCCAGTCAGCTGCTTAATAGGGTAAATTTTACATGGCTTTAAGTTTACATTTCTTCCATAAATATCTTTTTTTAGCATTAGTTTACAAGAAGATAGCATAAAAATTACAAATTAATTTTCAGAACCCTTTTTTTTCCCCACATACCTACCTCTGACTTTTCTCCCTGTGACATAAACATTTTAAAACTTTTTCGCTTTCTATTTTTCATGCCTCAGGTTTTACAAGAACTTCACAAAAATGTTGGAGTTTTCAGTAGTAAACTTTCCACTCTATTTGTTCAACTGTTTTCCCCACTTATTATGTAACTTTCTATTCTTTGTGAAATCTCTGCTTCCAAACTGTGCTGACTTATGTGAAGGAAGAAAACCTTACCCAGTGTCTCTTAATTCTTTCCTCTGCCCCAAAATAAACTGCTCTCCTTTGCTTAATCACATGCATGTTATAATTAAGAATAAAGCTACACAAAACTTCACGATACTGAGAAGTTTGCCAAGCATTCTGTTTTAAAGGATAGTGTGACATGAAGTGAAAACCATCAGTTCTTACCAACACAGTGAAAGCTCCTAGCAAGAAGCTAAATAGTCTTTAATTAGTTTTAGAAAACATTCATGCACAGCTGCTTAATTGCTGTGAATGCTTTGCCCAGAAAGATAGTTCTAAAAATCCAAAGAAGTGAAGGCTTGAGGGTTTTCTTACCTGCAGGAGAATGATATTTTTTCAAGCTTACTCTTATTGAACATCTAGACTTCACAATTTCTAAAGCAAGATGCCAGTTGGCAGAAGACAAGGAAGCCACTCAAAGAGGTCCACGCAAGCACAGTTCACTATTAATGGTGACTGCAGACAGGCCATGCTTTGAAATTTGGATAGTTGAGACTTAAATATAAGGAGCTCACAAGTCAGTTGTGACTGACTTGCACATTAGCAGTGTAATAAAAATGGCACATTTGCAGAATATTATCTCGTTTGCTCCATGGAAATGCAGGTTTCTAAAAATGAACAATCAAATGAACAATTTTAACACACACTAAATTTTTCCTGTCTTGGGATTACTTTTCCTGAGTCAGATTCCTGAACTGGCTGGGATTCTGGAAGGAAGGTATTAAAGACTGTGGTGAAAGTTAATCCTTTTCACTTAAGCACGTTTTAAAGGCTGCTGCCAGCCACTAAGATATAGGACAACACATACCATCTTTTCAAAAGGGAAAACTGGGAAAAAACATAATAAAGAGAGAGAGAGAAAGCCAGAAATAGCAGCCTCTCTGTTAATCACATTTTGGACAGTGGTGGCAACCAGATTGAAACATAGTCTTCATTCAGATTCAAATCAGTTTTTCACTTCAAAACCTATACTTCAGAAATCAGTGTCCTTACATATTGTCAGGACCTAAATATGATGCTTCCTGCCATTGTGAGCAATAAGCAAATGGGTTCAGTTCAGATACATAAACTGAGACAGCATATACTGAAGCCTTTCCTCCTTTGGCTTGTAGCAACTGCAGGAGCCCCAGGACAGACAAAATTACTTCAAAGGGCAGCTATGTTCCAACTCCATACAAAGCTGGGTACCAGAAGCCCACACCACCCAATGGTAACAATGGCTCATGTGGGACCACTCTTTAAATCCTCCAATGTTGGCAGCGGCCAGAACAGTGTCCCTGCTAAAAATCAATGGCAAAACCCTTGTGGAAACCAGGGAGGACCAGCATTCATGAGAGATGGCTGGTGGGAGCTAATACAACAGTGCCATCACTTCAGCCATCACAGAAACAGTGAGAGACACCACACACACACACAAAACAAACCCCAACAAACAAACAAACAAAACCACCAACAACAAAACAACCCACAAAAAAACAAACAACATAAAAGGGAGATTTTGCTGTGAGGTCTTAAAAGAACAGAAAACTCCTTAAGAGAGTGATAAATATAATTTGCAGCTTTTATCTAAGCATTAGCTCAAAGTATTTCCTCCTTTTCTAATTAAAATAACGATTTGAGTGCCAGAACAATGATCTCTAGTCAAAGACTCTCACAAACTGAGGGATCACACCAACTCATTTCCTACTCGAACAATGAAATCAAACCAAGGTTTGGGAGACCAGCATTTGTTGCTATTATTTGAACTGGCACCACACACGCTCTGCAGTGCTTTGATGTGGCTGCCTTAGGCAGCTCATAACAGGAGTAATAATATTGTAAAATGTAAACAATCCCAGTTAGCAGTTTGGGAAAGGAGAAGGAAAAAAAACCCAAATGAAACAGAGCCCCTGCTTCTGCAGCAAGAACAAGCTGCACCACCTTCTCCACTTGAGGGGACTGATAAAATCAACCCCAAAATCTAAATAGTGCCACATCTGTGCTCCTGTATGTGATGGAAGAGAAGACCAGTATCAGAAAGAGATCCTCTGAGCCAGCTGCTGTAGACCTGGGTCAGCCCCAGCCATGGGGCACATGTTCTTGTGCATGGAGACAGGTTGAGGCCAGGCTAGGATGTGGGTTCATGGGGAGCTCAGTGAGGTCTATGGCTGGGCAGGGCAGGGCTGTGGGGAACTGGAGACTGTCCCTGCTGTAGCATTACTCGGGCAGGGGCTGACATGAAGTCTGGGACCATGGAGAGGGTGGGTGAGCCCCAGGGGCCTGGGCAAGAACAGGCAGGGCTGGGGATACCCTCATGGCCCAGGTGCTGGGACTGTGCATATTAAATCCAAGACAAACACAGTCATACCCCAGAGTTACCCCCCATGTCCCCTGGGACTGGCAGTTAAAGGTCCCTCCTAATGACATGGGGGCTATTAAAACTTTAAATTGTCAATGAAAGCGATAATCCTGAAACAAATTTAAGTGCTGAGAAAACATTGTACACATTCCCATGAACCCCTGACACATAAATGACTTTTAAACTAATTTACTGCTTTTCAAGTGTATGTTGCAATGAAAGTGAAAAAAAAGCGGGCACTGGAAAGAGCAGCAAAGCATACTTAACAGCAGACAAACCTACACATCCTAGGCAGTATGACGAGACAGGCATTCATACTTTTAAAAATGAAAACCAAAACAGACATGCTGACCTCTTAAGAGTACCACTATTTCCTGATTCTGCACCAGTTCCCTTTGCCCTCCTCTTATCTTCCTCACATTTCTTCCTTCCATTTCCACCCTGATCCAGTGCCTTTTGAAATCACAGGCTTCCTGCTACTGCTTTTATTGGCCTTCAGTTGGACTCAACAGCACTGAAGACCCTACCATTAGAAACAAAGCCCATCAAGTAAGGAATTTCCAGCATGAGGTGCGGCATGCATAGAAAGGCATGGCTAGCAAAGCTTGGAGGCAAGGCCTGCCATAGTTGACTTGAACCAGGAGGTGGAACAGAATGACTAAAATCATAGAAATCACCATTTAGCAAGGGAAGACATACCCTACTTCTGAGATGTGATGGTAAAACTGACTGCTTTAATAACTGCAGTTCTGCCAGAGACAAAGAAAAGTCACAAAAGTAGAATAAAGTTAATGTCAATGCTAAGAAGTAATTCCAATGCTTTGAAACTAAATCCAAAACAGTTATTGTTGTTCTACTATCAGTTGTTAAGCTAAAAGCCTTTTGTGTTCTAAAGCCTGAAGCCAAGCTCACAAGTTTTAAGATTCATTAGATCAAAAGAAATGGTTTGCAGAAAAAACAGACAGACTTAAGGACATACCCAAACATACATATTTACAGATCTAATCCTTAAGGCATTGATTGTCGGTACATGAACAATGGTATTGATGGTGCTGCTACAACTCCCTTACTAAAACACATTCAGATAGAGACCAAAAAACTGGGTTGTGTTTTCTAGAGGTAAATTTATAACTACCAAAACCAGACAGTATTTCTCACTTCCTTTATAACATTATTTCCAGACAGATGATATGCATGATATGAAATACTGGTCATACAATATTCAATCTCTAAATCATAAAATGAAAAGTGGTTTTAGGTAACTCTATTCAGTAGCTTAAGAGTTTACAAGCTTTAAGGAAGAGTGTTTGGAGGGGGGAAGGGGGGAGGAAGGGAAGATGACTCCTTAGCATTTTTCCAGATTTTTTCAATTTAGAAATTACAATGTCTAAGCACTGTCATGCACGTAGGTCAATTTTGAAAGAAAAATATCTCAACTAATTTTAACTGTTATTCTTTTATGACTTTTCACTTTTGTTGCAAAAATAGATGGTACTATCAGTGCCAGGTATCACTACCACTTCCAGATTAAACAGCAAACCCTACCAAGATGTCTATAAAAACAAAGGAAAAAAATAACAATGGAAGTACACAGTGAATGCAGCAGCAAAAAATCCTTTGAATAGGATGGAAACTGCCTCTTCACTACACTGACGAAAACAGAGCATATGCCTATCAGGAAGTCCTCTAGACAGACAACCCACCATTTATTTATGTTTTGGATCTATTTTAAAATGCTGAGATCAGCTCCAAGTGAATTCACCTTAAAAGGGAGACCATATGCTAATCTCTGTCCATTATTGCCAAGTCCAAGTATTCAAAGATTAGTAGTTAAATGCCCTTGGCTCCTAAAACACAGTCTGCATACATACCAATTAGACAGAAGTACCAAGACTGTGAGTGTTGTTTTTAAATGGTAGTTTACTGTTTTCAATTTATCTTCAGGGCTGTGAACCTCTGGAGTCAAAATATTAGTGTTTACAAACAGACAAGCTAGTAACTTACTTCTTTTTAAACAAGAAGAGCTGCTCCTCAGATGAACATGTGACTCTAGTTTTTGGCAGGCTAAGATGGTCAACAAAATCACAGAAGCCGGCAACACTGTCCACACCATCAGCAAGCCATGTGCCAAAGCCAACAGTCCGTCTATCATTTTACAAAGTCCCCCTCCATCAATGCTTTTCCAAACACCCACCAACAGCATCTCTCCAACAGACCAGCCTATGCTAGTACAAAACTAAAAAGATTAACAAAATAACTGTTAATCAGATTCAGGGACAACAACATTGACACAAATAAGATGAGGACAATATGCTTTGGCTTCATTTGCACACTTAGCACACTGTGCATGACACAGTGCATTTCTCCCATACGTAGCTTTCACTTAAACATAATGAGGCCTTACAGAGTACCCTTGGCTTCCACATTTTGCTCATTCTCATTTTCCTGAGTCCATAACCTATTCCTAGGCTACTCACTTTTTCCCCCACATCATGCAGTGACAAAGGGTCAAAAAACAATTGAACTGTCATTTCAATGCAGAGGAAGCAAGTGAGATTACATGCTTCTCTTTTACTGCAAAACAATCTCTCTTAACCCTTCAGTGTTTTGAGCACAAAAAAGTTTCTCTGCTTGCAAAAGAAAACAAACATACAAAAAAACCCAGAGGGAGGTCAGACTACAGGCACAGAGATCTTTGGGAATGTGCCCCAGCTTTTGGAGTGGTCATTCTGGTTTGCTGTGCCTGCCCAACAACAGCAGAATTCTCAAGCATCCTCTTTCCCAGAAAGTGGAAAAGCCATGGGCAATGTCATGGAAAAGGAGACACATCCAAAAGCCTACACCACTTACTGGGAGAGGTGTCCCAGCCCTTGGCATAGGGGGCATTTAGCATTAGAAGTCTCCTCTTAGGTGGTTTAATCTCAGCTGCACCACAAACCCCTTCCACCAGACCCAACCGCTTCTAGTACCTATGACTGGTCTCAGGTTGCTACTAAAACAGAACCATAGAATAGTTAGGGTTGGAAACAACCTTAAGATCACCCAGTTCCAACCCACCTGCCAGGGTCAGGGACACCTCACACTAAACCATGCCACCCAAGGC
>JAOEHX010051151.1:10541-31283 GCA_025448015.1 Bolborhynchus lineola
TATGGAAAGTGAGATGGAGAGAAAAACACCACCATAAAGGGTGTCTACACCTATTGCAGCTGGAAATGAATCACCATCTCTCCTCCACTGATTACAGAGCACCTGGATACCTTACTGAGAATGAATAGCTACAGCTAAAGAGGATGAATCCCATTTTCTCTCTGTTGAGGCGTTTTTGACTCTGCCATCCTAGGATTTATGTGAACTATAAATGAAAAGTGATAATACACTGCTCCCCCTTGGTGTCCACTGATGTGGAATATAAAGCCAGAAGAGACCATTTGGTTGTGTGCTATGCTGTGGAGGTGTTAAATTTCTGGAGCATTTGTCATTCTGGACCCAACATCCTGATCTCAGCTAAAGTACAGTCTGTGGTTTGGGCTGAGGTGTGTGTTTCAGGAAGGCACATCAAGGCTTGCTAAGGTGGTTGTAAGGAATAGAGACTGATGAGCATTTTGGAAAGAGTAGAAAAGATCTTGAGCATGAATTAACTCTTTTATTTTCCTTTCATTTGAGTTTGTCTGGCAACAGTTTACTGCTGTAGGCCCTTTCACTGCTTGAAAAATACCCCATCCGCATTAATTTCATGCCATGAAAGAATTTGTTGCTTTTTTGCTTGTCTGTTTTAAATTTCAGTTGGCTCTGTTTGCAGTATGGTTCTGATTGCTGTGTGTTACTGGCCTTACCTGATCAATGGCTGATACTCATTTCTGCTCTTTTATACTTCCATGTACTCATGGAAATACTGACTCTAGTTACTTCCATTTGCCTTCAGATAACATGGTTTTTAGGTCTCTCAAATGGCACATTCTTCTAGTTGTTACGTCAGTTAGGTCTTGATTCAGTTGACTAAATACAAGGATCTAATATCTTTTTGTGTCACTTTATTGGCCACCAGCTATGGCTCCAAGAGGGTTTTGGTCTTCCCTAGGTACTGCTACCTATCTGCTACCCTCATGTGAACAACTTAACACCACAAAGTGTCTAAAGTATGCTGGTTGCCTATGTTTAGAGTGCTGAATTCATCCCTTGCAATCATATAGCACTAGCTTTTTAACAGTTATATCACACAGCCCTAATGTACGAACATGGTGATTGCATTTGCCCATTCAAAGATATTACCATCTGCCATTCGGCGAGGCAGGAAACGATTATGGGCAAAGGAAAGGAGATTAGCTTAAATCACCTCATTCTGGCCTTCTGTGAAGAAGTTATCTGCAGTCTTTAGAAACAAATTATTTTCTTCTACTACCTGATAGTCCTGATGTAAAAGTAGGAAATTCTCTTTTACCAGACAGGTAATTTCGCTTTGACATCTGGGAAATGTGCTGAAGGAGTAACACTTCCTGCTCTTCAGTGTTGTTCAGTGGGCAGATATAGCACCCCACCGTGGTTCTTCTGGCTCTTCCACATGGCCTAGAGTAAAAAATAATACATAAAAACCATTATGCAGAAGAAGGCAGGAAGGTATTTTGCCTACAGATACAGCAGACCATTACCTACAAGTGGGAGAATATGCTCTGCATCAGTTTCCTTCCCTATGGCGAGCTGAGACCATCTGCTCTGCATTCCCACACTGGCTTACTCAGAGTTTAGGAGGATAGGAAAGAAGAGGATCCAGATCCTGGCTGTTTGGTGTTCTCTTTCTCAGAGGAGCAAAGGCAATGTACATTGCTTATTTGCAGCACCCCCAGGTGCACAACGTCTTGGGTACTTGGAGCAGTGAAGACTCAGGGGCTCCTGCAGTCATATGGCCTGATGTACTTACGCAGATCAAGCCATGATTTATGGTTAAAAGCCCATTCCTTTTAGGAGAATTGTAATGCAGAGCATGTTTATTGCTTTAGCAACGTACCCATGTGATTTGGAAAAGGTGTGTTTATTGTTATTGGCATTTGTATGCCTGATAGTATGATAGAATGAATGGATTGGAATGGACCTCAAAGTTCATCAAGTTCCACCTCCTCTCCCCTGTGATGACTCATTTATATTTTCTGACATGAAGGCAAATATCAGTAAAAAAGGATTTTATTTCTTTCAGTCTGTCTGGTTGGATGTTTCTGGTCAGTGCTGGTGAAGATGGCATAAAATTCAGTAGGTGTTTCTTGGGAGTGACTGCGAGTGTGTAAGGGATCTGAAGCAGAAGGGGGAATGTCCAGTCAAAATAATTGTCAGTGCCAAACTGATATTTCAGTGTAAACTCTAATGACCATTGAAAAAAACGCTATATAGATTAGATTAATCATCTATGTCCAAATCTAGGAGCATTTCAAGTCAAACTAATAAAACTCCTGAATTAACTCCTTTAGGTCCTGGCCCCATCACAGCTTTTCAACATTTCCTTCTTGAGGAAGGCATTTACTAAGAGGTCACGGAGCAGTTCATGTCTGGCTCAGATTAACACAGCTTTATAGAAAGTTCTGTTGAATCCACACACAGAAGTTTCTGTGGAAGAACTGTATCTGTCAAGTGCTGTGTAAATCTTGGTTAGAAAATTTATGAGATATTCATTATGTTGTTCATTAAAGGGAGCTTAAAAGAATGATAGGGAAAGATTTTTCATTAAGGCTTGTAGCAACAGGACAAGGTGTAGTGGTTTTAAACTGAAGGAGGGTATATTCAGACTAGATATAGGAAAAAAAGTTTTTTAATGTGAGGGTAGTGAAACATTGGCACAAGTTGCCCAGAGAGGCTTTAGATGCCCCATCCCTGGAAATATTCAAGGTCAGGTTGGATGGGGCTTTGAGCAACCTTATCTATTTGAAGATGTTGCTGCTCATTGCAGGCAGGGTGGACTGATGTACCCAAGGACAATTGAATTCTATGTAATATATGGAATTCTAAAATTATTTTTGTTCTTCTAATACTCACTAATCAGATCTTAAAGTCCAATGGACAGGATTTTCTTGCCTTAACTTTTATGGATATGTGCAAAATCACTATTCTGAATATGACTAGAATCTTGGTCTTAAGTATTTTTGCAGTAATGTCCCCAACAGTGAGGATCTGATTTAATACCACTTGAAGACAATAGAGAGATTGTGATCCATTTTAGTGGGTTTTGAGGTAGAGCCATAAAGAATAGCTGAAACAACTGCTAGCATTTCAGGAAAACCACAGGTTATATAGCTGAATTTGGCAGCATGTAATTAATTACTGAAATTCAATATCATGTTGCACAGTATTTGGCTCTTCACATAAAAAAGCAGAGGTTTTTTAATGTTTCTATACACCATTGGAAGACATTTTAATAGTCATTGACACAAACCAGAAGAATGTCTTTTATTATGTTCAGAATAGACTGCGTTTGAGGTTTTTTATCCCCATCAGAGGATAATGAAAACAGCTGGAGTTAAATTATTATAACTCAAAAATATTCAATGGCATATTTCTCTCTCAGTATGCTCTGTCTAGTGGAAATGAGTTGTACAGTGTTGAGATGTTCAAGAGCAATTGTATAGCAGTGGTCCTGAAGTTTGAGATAGAAAATCCCTTACCTCCTCTGATCACACAGTTCATCTCCAAGCCAGTAGGTGATTCTCTATTCGATATGGTATTTAGACTCATTAAGTCACAAATATTTACATAAAAAATGCCCCACTCACTGTTACACCAAAAATCTAACCAGTCATTAGATTGATAGGATATCTATTTAGTAATCGTGCATTCAAAAGCCACAGAAACTTTATGGCCTTCACAAACTCTTGCCCAGTAGATTCAGCAAAAGAAATGGTTGGAGGACAACACATGAGAAGAGCAGCAAATACGATGTACAGTTTCCAATTTCTCCAAAATCCAAGTCAGAAAATACTTTGGAAATTGGTCTCCTGATCTGCTAAATCTCAGCTTAATGACTCTGACAATGTTTTGGGACTTAGAATATCATAGAATGGTTTGGGTTGGAAAGGAACTTAAGATCATCCAGTTCCACCCCCCTGCCTTGGGCAGAGACACTTCACACTACACCATGTTGCCCAAGGCTCTGTCCAACCTGGCCTTGAACACTGCCAGGGATGGAGCATTTACCACTTCTTTGGGCAACCTGTGCCAGCGCTTCACCACCCTCACTGTAAAGATCTTCCTCCTTATATCTAACCTGAACTTCCCCTGTTTAAGTTTGAACACATCAGCCTTTGTCCTATCACTACAGTCCCTCCCCAGCATCCTTAAAGGGCCCCTTCAGTTACTGGAAGGCTGCTACAAGGTCTGCATGCAGCCTTCTCTTCTCCAGGCTGAACATCCTCAGCTTTCTCAGCCTGTCTTCGTACGGGAGGTGCTCCAGCTCCTGTTCCTGCTCTAACAAGTCTTACATTGTATAAAACAATGAATCTTCTCCCAAAAGTTATCTCTGCTTCGCTGCTTCCCTTTTACATTTGCATTCTTACAGATGTATGCATTTCATTTCAAAAAGGACTTTACTGTTCAGTGTCATGCTGCTTGTCTGCTGAAGGAAGGATAATAAAAACATTTGCAATTTCTGTTTTAATGAAACTGAAAAAGATTAAAAGTAGGAAAACTATTATGATTTTATATGACCCTAGACGTCTACTTTTATCTTTTAATTTTTTTTATTACAGCAGACTCAGAACAATGCTTTCTATCTAATCTGTAGTCAAGTATTGAATGAATCTTAGTTGTATCTTACTGATCAGTTGTTTAATCATATAGAATGAATAGCAGTCCTTTCTCAGAGGCTAATATTACTGAATATGAGAGAAGAAAGCAGGAATAGCCTGACACCTTATTGCTGCAGCAGCATACTGCCAGTCCCGTAGACTTGCACTTCTTTGTCCCATCTCTTGAGATCCAGGTTTAACACTTATATTTTCATCTTGGGGTTTGTTTGCTGTCTGGCAAACCACACTGAACTTGAAAGATACTCTTTGGCATGGCCCAAAACAAAGGATAAAAGCATACCTCTTCAAACGACAGGTGACCTCTGCCTGGGAGCGATCTGTCTGTGCCCAGTATGGGGAAAGGCAATAACAGGATGCTGGACGCCTCTACACCGTTACATATTGTCAGGTCAGCTTCTTAACTTGGTAGAGGAAGTTAGGTGCTGTATGGATAATGGATGCAGATGAACCATCTTCATAGCATGTGTCTGACAGAGCACAGTAAGCAAAGCATCTAATTAAAATCCTGTTTGATCTTTGATCTCCTGTTCTTGCTCTCTTATCAGCAATGAATGTTTTCAAGGATGTTGTTACCAGTACTTTGCAGTATAATTAATGATTTCCTGACCTGTTTTTCCTGTGTCACCAGTATCACCTTCAGTCCAGCAGAGAGTTACTGTTTGTCCTGAGGACTCAGAAATACAGAGAGGTTTGTTGTTTTTCTGAATAAATCACAAAGGTTGTCTTTACATCTGTCCTTAATGCAGTACAATCGTTATTCAGTCTGACCTTTCCATCTCATACCTTCCTCAACTTGTTTACCAACTTTTCAAACTCCTCATTAAATGTGAAGAATCATGTAACTCCTGAGAAAAGGGCATGAATAGTGCCAAACACTTGAAATAACAGATCTGTTTTGATGGAACTGGTTTAAAGGCTCTGAGGATACAGTGGGTTGGCTATGTACATCCTATTCTCACTTTGGGCTATCATGTCAGATTCCCAGGTGGTGATATCACAAGGTGATGGCTTGGAAAACACAATACAAGCTTTTCTCTCATCAAAAGGCAGGTGTTTTCTACTTCTGTTTGCTTCATGTTCTTTCCCTTGAGATATATGTAAGAATATACTGTTAGGCTAAACATGAAATGTGCATCTTTAAACCAGTTTAAAAAGAATCATGGAAGAAATCAAGAAAAGAAAAGAGTGAGGAAAAGAGCAGGTGCAAGTGGAACACAGGAAATAAGTGCAAGAATCTTTCTTTCTACCTATGTTCCTGGTAACAAATGTACTGGGCACTGACCTGGAATGGGGTATAATGACTTTAGGGCAATAACCACTCACAAAAGAAGATAGACGGTTTTAGAAGCACAGTTTTCCTGTACTGCAATGTCAGGGCATAAGAGCATGTTCCAGCTCCTTCAAAGAGAAGCACCACCATGCAAGTGCCCATTTGGTAATGAATAACCAAAGTTCACAGAAAACATGAGGGTTTATACTCGATGGGAAACTACATGGGAAAATATAAAGAGGAAAACAGCACGGAGGAGAGAATAAAAGACTTGATAACATGCTGATTGTAGCTGCCCCAGACATGCTGAACTAGAAGTTGAAGAGTCTGAACAGGACACGTAAACATTTAGATCTATTAGAAAATTAAATCAAACATGATCTTAAGGTTCTTTCCAACCTTAACTGTTCTATGATTCTATGAGGAATGTAAGGTCTATGAGCTTGGATGTGTTCTGTGGTGCTGCTTCAAGCCACTTGCAATCACACAATTATTAGCGATATGGAGATATGCAGAAATGCATATATTAATAAACACATTCATAAATGCATTTGAGAAAACTATTTAGATTTCAAGGCTAGCCTTTCCCAGTGTGTACTAACGCATCAGACAAAAGGACAGAGCACCCAGCAAAAGGACCACTTGGCAGGAATGACATGGTGAACAGTTTAAAAGCCTCCAAATGGTTCTCTGAAGCAGGCAATCTTGACAACAAAGACACAGAAATTCTGTGAATGTTTTATTCCAGGACACAATGTTCTTATATTGACAGTAATAAATACATGGAAAATAAACTTATTAAAGGTTAGGTGGAAAACTATTTTGAGAAGGCGTTCTTTGCAAATGTCATGCGACCTCGTAGCATTTCTAATTTTGGAATAAGGTTTTTATGTCATTTTGGCAATATCGTAAAAATGCAGATGATTCATGTATCAAGATTTATTAAAGAGAAATGCAGATGGCATTTTAGGCAGAAAAAGTCATTTTGGCTATTTGCAGTCACAGGGCAAATTAAGTTAAAATGGGCCTAATCTGAAATCAGCATCCAAACAAAAAGATTGGAGTCTGGATTTTTTTAGTGACTTTGCTTGGGAATAAGACCTCATCTGATAAAAATGTGAAAAAATCACAGTTCTTGCCAAAATTAAACTGTGAAACAGCCAATTCACAGCAGTTAATGAGAATCATTACATTTTACAGCTTGACTTTTCTCTCCCTCTTTTTGTCTTTTGAATCACTTAAAGGAAATCTATTTGAAAATAGCACATTGAAATCAATTGATTAAGTCTGATTGTCCTTTTGTCCCATTGGTTGCCAGTGGAAACAAACACATTTGAAAAGAGCCTTTGCTTACTCTTTGCAGTCTATCAGAGGAGGGACAGTAGAACTGATATACATTAAAAAGCAAAATGTGTCCAGCTGTTAACATTCAGCTGATGAACAGCTTCCCCATTATACTTCTTTCTGTCACAGTCTTGGAAAACATCAGGGTATTCTAGCCAGCTTTTAAATTGCCTGGAGGATTTATTTTGTAATTGTCAGACAGATTAGAAACCCAGGTGATGGGATGGACCCAGGTGCCTCTTTGCAAATGCGTTATGGAACTGAATTGCAATTGATTCAGCGAAGGATTTTCACTTTGCCTTTGAATCTTGTCATGATAGCCAAATACTGACAAAATCACTCCCTTCCCCAATTCAGTATATTCTTTGTCTGCTTTGTTATAAAATCATTAGAATCATCCTTTGAACATTGAGTATTTGGCATTGTGAATGGGATTCTGCACAAGACAGACTTGGTTTGGACTCAGTTTCTCTGTAGCCCTGTGGTCAGAATAGAAAAAGAATGGGTTTGAGGATTGGAAGAGGAACAGGAGCACAACCAGTAAACCAGCTTGCTCTTATCTACCGTGTTCACCTAATGCCACTGTGGCTTCCATTGTTTGACTCCTGTAAGGCCAGGGCACACAGAAGCTACCAAATTATACCAATTACTTCAGGTCTCATTTCTGAACCATTCCTGCTGCTGGAGGACAGGACCATGTTACCACTAAGCCATCACCAAGCTTTATTTAGTTGCAAGTAGAAGAGGCTTTTGTTGCAGCAGTTGGATTTGGACCAGGCCGTCAGAAAGAGGTATGTGGACAGAAAATGTAGAGATATTTAATGTTTAGAGGAATCTCTTTATTAAAGAGATCAGATAGTTCAGGCTCTGTTTGCTGGAGGCAGTGCCTTAGGATTTCCCTTCAAGTCCTGCTTTCCAAGTGTCGTGGTTTAAGATCAGTCAGCCATGCAGCCTCTCTCTCACCTCCCTCTTTCGTCCCCTCTGCTCTGAGAGGAATGGGGAGGAGAATCAAAAGAATCTGATTCCCACAGGTTGAGGTAAGAACAGCGCAGTAACTGAGGTATAACACAAACCACTGGTGCTACCACCAATAATAATAATGACAAGGGCAGAGAATACAACTGCTCACCACCCTCTGACTGGTACCCAGCCCGACCCAGCAGTGATCTCACCCTTCTGAGTAACTGCCCCTAGTTTATATAGTGGGCATGACGTGCTGTGGTATGGAATACCTCTTTGGTCAGTTTGGATCAGGTGTCCTGTCTCTGCTTCCTCCTGGCTTCCCCTCCTCCCTGGCAGAACATGAGACTCAAAGACCTTGGTCAGAGTAAACATTACTGAGCAGCAACCGAAAACATCAGTGTTATCAGTGCTGTTCCCAGGCTGAAAGTCAAAACCACAGCACTGCACGTGTTACTGAGAAGGAGAAAAATGACTGCTACTGCTGAACCCAGGGCACTAAATTTGAACTGCCAGAGAGTAACCTGATGGGATATCCTGGTAGAATAGTTCAGATTTGTGTGGCTTTCCTCTTTTGGTCAGAATAGAAATTTTTATGGACTATGGATACTTCTGTGCTACGATTTCTTTGGGTGAGAGAACAGATTTTTGGCAAAACTTTTGATGAAAAATATCAACAAACTGTTTCTACTGCTTTAGCAGTCTAAACCGTTTGCTAAGATCACACACATCCTTGCCATTTCAAAGTCAGATGGACATGGATGAGAATTTGATTTAGTCTCTTTCATGAAATAAACCTACCAGTCAGCAATTAGAGGACAGGTAATACATGTGTGCCACTTTGCATTGCACATGGGAAGTCCCAAGATAGCCTAGATGCTGCTGTTATCGTGTAGTGTGTAGAGGTCTGAGCAGTGTAGCCACCATGCTTCTGAGAATAGCAGCAGCAGCTGCCTTGACACAGCCTTGATAGTGAATCTATTTAATTTCAGGACATACTGTGCTCATTGAATGAAGAGACCAATGTTCATGCAGGTTGTTACACGGCATTTCTTGTTCTTACTTGGCATTGCTCATGTCATTTACTTGTTCCCTTCAAAGACTTGTAATGACCTGTTTGAACTGAGGGTTCCTGTCAGGAGGAATCTGCTCACCACTGAAGACTGTGGCAGCTGAGGGCACAGCCCTTAAACTGTGGGCACAGAATCTGCATCCAAGAGAGGAGGTTCTCACCTCAGCTCTGCTGATGTCGGTGGGGCTTTGTCAGGTTGCATCATGCATGGTTAAAATCCATAAGGTTGGCATCAGCCCACCTCACAAGCGTGTCAAGGTCCCTCTGGATGGTATTCCTTCCCTCCAGTGTATCAACTGAACCACAAAGCTTGGTGTCGTTGGCAAATTTGCTGAGGGTGCACTCAATCCCACTGTCCATGTCACCTACAAAGATACTGCTGCATGGAGACCATATAGCAGCCTTCCAGTGTCTGAAGAGGGCTATAGGGATGCTGGGGAGGGACTCTTCATTAGGGACTGTAGTGACAGGACAAGGGGTAACGGGTTCTATCTTAAACTGGGGAAGTTTAGATTGGATATAAACAAGTAGTCCATGTTTTACTGTAAGGGTGGTGAGGCACTGGAATGGGCTGCCCAGGGAAGTTGGGAATGCTCCATCTATGGAGGTCTTCAAGGCTGGGTTGGACAGAGCCTTGGGTGGCATGGTTTAGTGGGAGGTGTCCTTGCCCATAGCAGGGGGGTTGGAACTGGATGAACTTAAGGTCCTTTCCAACCCTAAGTATTCTATAATTCTATGATTCTATACATGACTGGCTTAGGGCTTTGGTTATGATCAGGATGGAGGAAGTGCTGCTTGGAGGACCAGGGTCATTATCTGAATGATGCTTTGGCTTTGTAGGCATGACAGCAGTAGGGAAATTTAAAGTTAATCGAGGAACATGAACTCAGAGCACTGAACTCAGGGTCCTAACTCCTGTATAAGCATGATTTACTCTTTACATGCAGCAGATCTACCTAAATGGATGGACACTGAATATATCTTACAAATGATGGCCATCATCAGAGTAGAGGGTGCAAGGCACAGGATGGGCAGGTGTACCTGTGAGGGCAAACAGCTTGATGCACTCAAAGGTGTTGTAGCAAAGATGCCCAATTAAACATAACCAGGTTCTGGGTTCAGGATCCACTTTCATCCATGTACCCTTTTCCTATGTTATAGATGTCCTTTCTTTCAAAACACTTAAAAACTGTATGGACAAACAAAATTGCAGCAGACGAGGATGCTCCACCTTAACCCTTTGTTCCATAGGACCATCTAACAAAGCACTGTTGCAAACCTTTTTTTGAGAAGGGCACAGATCCCATTAGGAGACTACTAGGCCTATAAAATGGACTACCCCATTAATGAAGAGATCCTAATCCTACCTGTTGATGCCCTTTCAGCTTTTAACAGTAATAACTTCTAAGCATTTTAAGTCTGTCCAAGCTGGAATACTGAAAATGGCAGTTCAGTGAGACTCATATAGTTAAATCCACTCTGGATTTAGCTTGTGTAATCACAGCTGCAAATTGCTGCTGGGAAGTTGCAGGCTGGATGTCAAGAAACTTTGTTCATGAGGAGGGTGCAGCCCTGGAACAAATTGTTCATTAATGCTAATGGAGGGGGAAGGGATTTGAGTGGGCATTTGGGAGAACCAACTTTATGGGCTCAAAGGGTTTTAGTGCACTGGAGCTGTTTTTGACACGTACCAGAGGAATGCATAGGAAATAGGTATTCCCATATGTAATGGACCTCTTTCCAAAGATACAAATGCTGGGATTGGTGAAGGTACGTGATAAACTGATATTACAAGAATCCACTTTGTAATAATAATGAAAAACTGAACATGTCATTTATAGAGCTTTTGAATAACTATGGATCCGTTTGAAGGCTTCATGCAGTTCCAGTTCTCCTCTCTCTATTGAATGGCATTCAATAAATAAATCCAGCAGACAGGAAAACCCATGTTTTTTTAACTGGTGCCAAAGCAAACAAATCCCCCAAACTGTAATCCCAACTGACACGTTTCACTGTTTCTCCAGGTTGAACTAGATGATCTTAAGGTCCTGTCCAACCCTAACTATTCTATGATTCTATGTTGCATTGTTAGAAGAAAATTGTACAGAAATATGGGCCAGATATACAGTCTGCTGTCACCGGCAGAAGCATTCCCACAATTATTTATGGATATGGGAGCAGGTCCTTTGCTTAGCTTATAAGGAGTTAGAATTCTTGCCCCCCACCTTAAAATAAAAGCTGGATAGCCCCTCTGCTGTGTGGCAATCTCTCTTTTTGCTGAGAAGAATTACAGATGGAGCAGAAGCAAAGGCACACAGAGAAGAGACAATTTGATGAGAGAAGCGTGTCTTAATTCTATGCATTGCTGCCTGATACAAACAGCATAGTGACTGAAACATGCTTTTGGCAAGTACAATGAATACACACAATATTCTTGAATTGTTTCTGTCTAGCTTTTGAATGTGTCAATACTCATTCTAGTACCAGTCTTTTGTTTAGGAAATACTCAGCTGCTGTCCCTGTAATTTAATTTCACCCTGAGACTTTGTCATCAAAGAGCTGTTTATTCCAGATTTGATCTGAAATTGCACTGTGACCCAGTGATGTAGCATGTGGTTCACATACATCTTTGCTGATGGCTTTAAATAGCATGTACAACATAAACAGCCTCAATCCTTACTTCAGGCTTGTAAACCCAGTAGAATACTTTCTAGAAAAGCAATCAATCCTTAAAACTTTTAGAGAGATTTTAAGCAGCAGAGAATCCATATTCTCAGAAAATAGCCCTTATGTCCAATTAACTTCATAGCTAATGTTTTGTGCCTTATTTTTAGCATGAATTTATCCAGGTCCAACTTTAGACTCCAGCTTTCATTCTGCCTTTGGTAGATTAATAATCCCTCCATTATCAGATGTTCTCTTTGCGTCTGTATAGATTGGAACATCTTCAACTTTTAACCTCCTCTTGGATGAACCCATACTGAACTCCTTTGGGTCTTCAATGAGAACAGTGTAGGCTAGAAAAAGCAGCCCCAGAGTACTTGGGGTTTTTTTGCTGGCACTTTCAAGAGGGTATTGAGAAACTGAGGAAGAGCAAATAGCAAAGCAAATGCCCACATCCTGGCATGGTGCTATAAGTGGCAGGAGTGAGGCAGGCACAGCCAACAGCCTGCCACAACAGGGTTTGGTGGCTATTTAAGGGAGATAGGCACTCTGAGAAGGATAGGCTACCTAGGGTGCTGATTGTGCACCTCAATAAATGGGGTATTTTAGGCCTAAGCAGTGGGGCCATGCAGAAGGTGAGGAAAAGGCTTGGAAAATGTTGTCATCAAGGACTGCACCTGATCCATCAACAATTTTCATGACAGCAGTCCCTAAACTAGGCTTCAGCTCTGCTGCTAATGAGGCTGGATCGTTTGCCATCAAAGATTCTTTCTCTCAGGATGATTGCCCTCTGCTTTTATACCCAAGACTGATGTTTGAACTCTAGCAGGTAGAAACCACTGTAACTCTCTGTAGCTGCTCTGCAGTAATCATGCATACATACAGCCTTATTTAACAGTGACTGTGTGACAACTCTCTCTTTCTCAGCTTCCTCCAAGTGCTACTTCTTTATATCACAGGATTAAACCTGGTGCACAAGGCAGCTGTATGTTTGACAAGTGGTAATTGCGGTCCTGTGGCCATTTGTCCCCCTCCACTCTTACCCAAGGCTGCAGGAAGGCTGGCTGGCATGTGAGCACGAATAACTTTTTCTGTCTCTCTGCAATATATGTTGCTCCATTCTCTGGTTGCACCTCTGTTGGGCCTAACGTGGGGCTAACATTGTGACATTGGCAATTTTATGAAGCAACCAAATAAATCTTTCCCGTTTTACTGTCTCAGATATATCAGCTACATTTAAGCTTGATGTCTGCAGTACATCATTGGCTTTGTGTATACTGTGGTTTTTAACCGAAATGCCATGTACATTAAATGCTTTAAAAAAGCTTATAAATATCAGCAGACTCCTTCATCAGCCAAATTTGTAACTAATGAAAAGTATAGAATGTATTTGTGTGTGAATGTTCATAACTACAAATATTTCTGTTCAAGATGAAGTCTATGGGGCTGATTAGAAAAGGATGACTCAAAGGCCATTGCAACAGAGCAGATATAATGCATTAGAATGAACAGGCTTTCTTAGAAAATACTCCCAGGCCTTATGATTGCCTTGGACCTGCATTTGCATAACAATAACATTGTCTAACTACTTGCAATAATTTGTGTAGATGAAAGGGTAATTTTCACTTCCGTGGTCTCCATGTTCCTTAATTTGTATGCAAGTCAATAGAATTACTTTTTTAAAAGTACAATTTATTTCCAGTGCAACTCTCACTTTTTATTTATTTCTGTATTTGTTTATATTAGTTTTATTCAAGGACACTTTAAATACTCATCTCCTTGCAAAAGTGAGCACCTCTTTTATACCTGATTGTACTCATTATACTGAATTGTTATACAGAGCAGCCAGGTTTAAAAGAAAAAGTGGCAACAGGCTATTGTGGAAAGTATCAAAGATTTTCTAGTGTAATCATTGAATCTTCATATCCAGCCTTTTAAAGGGTTCCTATTGATTGTCCAGGGCAGTATATTGGCGAATCTGATTCCCACCTTGCCAGACACAGCTTTTTCTATGGAACACTGCTATGTGGCCCTTGACATTTGCTCTGTACCATCTCTGCAAGCTGTAGAACTGGCTCATCAAGCTTTGTGAAGGCTCCTATTGCATGAATAAGGATGGGTGCAGGGTTTGGTCGGTGTTGAGCGCAGCATGATACCAGTGGGAGGAAAGTAATTCTACATGGCTGGTTATTCACATTGCAATTGTAACTAGCACTTGCTGTTCTGTACAGCCTTAGTCTAGCTAATATTCTGACTAAACAAGAAAGGTTTGTTATCTGACAAAAGGTCTGAAAAACCTCCCTAAAAGATCCATTTATTTCTGAATGCAGGTGAGCTGGAGGAGAGGAGGAGAAAGGAACATTAGAAACTATTGTGTATCATACACACACAAAAATGGATTTTATCTTTCTTAGTTGTCTCATGGGCAGACAGTACTGTGTTCCCTTGTACTTGTGGCAGTTCTGTATTGCCTATATTATGCTGATTGCTTCCTTTAGGAAGCTGACAGGTCTTTATTTGTTCACCTATACTGTGAATAGTCACATGGAGCCAGATTCAAGGCAGTGAATATTGCCATGGCTTCGGTGAATCTCTGCTGAAAAACTTGGAGGTCGCATTGAGACTTAGCTAATTTTTAGCACAGATCTCATCTACTTCTTTGTTCCTATGTGTGAAGCAAAAAATAAGCAGTGTGTCAGAAAGCTCAGCCAAAAGCCAGAGACACTCATTTCACAGCTGGGAATTGTGCATAAAAGGCTCTTTCTCCATCATCACTAATTGCCACATGTAAGACTGAAACAACCAGTAATGCCACTTACAGGATGCACTCAGTGGGGTCGGTTGTTATGAGATGGCTGGAACTTTGTACCCATTGGAGCTTTGTAGGAAGAGATAATTTTTGAGGGTGACTCATGTGGATTTGGCTGCCACTTACTGAAAAATACATGTTTATGTGGGATGTAGTGAAGATCAGCTACATCTATTAGGCAGCAATAGACTGTGTACAGGGAAAAGGTTAAAAATATGTGAATGGCTTGCTTTATTGACACCCTGAAATAAGGACGCTGCTGGGGAACCTGGGCAAAAGGCTAGTCAAATAACCTTTTCCTATGAATCAGTGAGCTGTTAGTGCAATCTTCTGGATTGGTGTACAGAGATTTTTATCAGAACTGTGGGCACCCCTTTGTGCTGCTTTGCAGATGCTCGTATGTTTTATGCCATTATCGGGAAGGTGCAAAGTGTGGTGTCAGAGTCATGGTCTGTCCACATCCAGCCCTCACGTCTGCTTTAGTGTGTCAGAGATAGGGTGGTCTGGGAACAGGCTATGAACCAGCCCTGCTTGTTAATCATTTTGCTTTTTGCAGCATCCTTTTTAAGCTGGGTCAGCTCCTCCATCCCCCTCACCAGGCGGCTGCCCAAACACTTCCAGTGCTGAACCTGAGGAACAGAAACCAGTCAGCAGCAGGATGGGGGGAGAGAAAACAGGAACTATATCAGCTGGCTCTGCTATTTAAAGGACTCTGCATTTTGAAACAAATCAACCCCTGAACTCTAATAGCAGCCTTGACGTAACAGCTTGTTGGCTGTTTAGCTTAGCACAGGCGTGTGGAAACTGGGACCTGGGCATGTCCATGAAGGCAAAAGAAGAAAATTCTCTTCAACTTCTGCAGTGTTGAATACATGCCCAGAGCTGGGAGACTTTAAAGGAAGTCAGTCATACACTTGTCATGCAGTCACCAGTGCTCTATGGGTGTCCTTGCCATGAGCTGACAGGGGACATAAACTGAAAAGAAAGCTGAAAAGATTCAGAATTGAAGAATTTGCAGCCTTTTTCAAGGGGCACATTTTTGGCAGAACATCACTGTTTCAGCAGGTGTATCAGAGGATCCGGAATGCCAGTTTCACAAGCAAAGACTTCACTCCTGTACATCTTCAGAATAAATTCCTAATCTTTGTTCTTTTAATGCTTCAAAATAGAATATTCTGTAATTAATAGCTGCAGGGGTAAGTGCATGAAGCACTCTGTATGTTTAAGATATAACTTGCACCCTTGAGGCTCAAGCAAAAGCAGAATAAGAAGAACTCAGGAATTCCTGACTCCTAGTACTGCTCTCCTCATTTTGCCCCAATATAATGTTTTAATAAGCTAATATCACAAACAAATTCTTCTTAACAGAGAAGTTGAAGACTACACCTCTCTCTTGTTTTGTGAATTTCATTAACACGTATTTTAAGACAGTTATATTCAGGCTCTTACAGTGTGATTGTCATGTTGGGAACAGTTTAACTTGGGAAATGAGTTACTGCAATATTAACTCTCCAGTCATGCAGTAAATATAATAAGCTAAGTGCTGTTATGAATAGTTTAAAATTACAAATGTGTTTAAATTCCAATAAATTGCCTAAGCTGAAATCAGAGGCTCTGCTGGGAAATAAGTGAATCTTGTGTAGACAGAACTTGAGCAAAAAAGGTCAATGATGTGGTTTTCTTCTTGGAAAAGGAATAATTATTTTAAAGCCTATTTTGTGTTTCCTTCTAGCAGTATTTATAGCTATTAGCCCGAGCTCTGCAAACAGAATCAGTGGTGTTTCCAGATCAGTTTTCAAAAATATTCAGTTTCTTTTCATCTGAGGTTAAACTGCTGATCTTGTTCAGATGAATAATAGATGCAAGGTGTTCTTAATTATTAAATTATGGGTTAATGAAGTTACTGCAGGACAAATGAGACAGGATCATTTTATGGAGAAGTAAGCGCTGTTGTTGGTTTTGCTGAAGCTTGTGGTAACTTACCCCAATGCTATATTGTAAATGTCTGGCTCAACATAGTTTCATGGCTGCCTTTTACTGGTTTCTGTTGAGGGAGTGAAATTATGAGTCAAAACTGCTGAACTTCTTCACATCTTTGATGTCTCTCTAGAGGTAATAATTTGGAGACACTCTGACCAGTTGGTTAATGTGTTTATTCCATGGCATCTAGTCATCATGTGGAGAACTCTATAGCAACGTGAAATTGAAGGTGTTTACCAGAAGTTCACCTGAAAAGACCTCAGCAACAGCATTTGAGACAGTCCTATGGGAATTTATAGCAAGAGTTTTCAAAGGGAAAGAAGGAAAGATTTGTAGGTTAAAATGAGTGAACAAATGATCAAAGCTTCTGAAGGTCTCTTGAGTTACTGATTTACTGGGTTTTTTTCTTAATCTTCACAAGCTTACTGTTCCAGGCAGAACTAACTAGCTAATGAAGACAGGAGAGAATTACTGGGGCGGTGGTGGAGAACTAAAACGTATTAAAATTAGCAATAAGATATCTCTGTTTCATGTAATATCTGCTATAGTGATCACTTTTAGTGACAACATCCCAACAGTATTTTTTTATACTTATGCAGAAATGCAAGGCACCATAGGCTAGATATTATCCTGCCTTAAAGTTCAATCTTTGCCTTTAGCACTACTGAAGAATTATTTGGTTTTGCTTGTTCTGTAGGTTAAAGAAGTCATTCAGCCGCAATCTCTGCCAAAAAAGTGCCACATTTTAATTACACAGCTTTGGATTTTTAAGCCTACTGCCTGACTGATATCTTCATGGGTAACAAGCAAATGATGTGGTAGAACTTGAGGAAACAGAAACTAGGAAGCAACACATAAAGCTATCAATCAGGCAATAGGCTTAAAACCCAAAGCTGGATAATTAAAATGTGGCACTTTGTTGGCAGAGATTATTTTGCGTGTGGATGGAGATCAGAAAACAGCTGCACAAATCTGGGAGAGAAAACCCAGTGGAACAGGTCTCTCTGGATTAACCCATTGGCTTAAAAGAGTCTAAAATGTTGATTGCTGGAAGACTACATAGAAAGTATCACTATATACTGTTTCTTCTCCCCCCTTTCTTCTCCCGGGAGATAGTATCAGAGACAGGCTGCCCAATTACATATGTTAACTTAGAGCTGCTATTCTTCTGTTAGGCAATTGATATTAATCACAAACTGAGCTTGTGTCTTAAAAAGTCACAACTAAATGACAAAGAACAGGAAGATTTCGTTGGTGTTGACTTATACTTTGCCACACCTCATTCAATAGTCATAATTTGCCCTTTCACCTGCAGTTATGGGAGTATTTCTCTTCTTCCATATTCAAACTTTACAAGTCTCATTCACATACCTGAAACATATTCTTAATGAGGCATGAGCTCAAACTATGAATGTATCAAAAGCATGTATGATTCACGCTTTATATTTATTATATGTATAATAATGTATACAATATATAATCCTTTAACTTAATGATTCTTCATGTTCCTTTTCAAACACCTTTTTTTCACACGAGTGTGCCTCATTGATCCCCAAAATGACCCATGTAACTTATTTTTTGAGTTACTGGTATTTTTCCCCTTTCAAAAGTTGTAGATATTTTGTAGATAACTGTATATATGTAGATAACAGCTGTATAAAATAATGAGGGGTGAAAATTTTAGGCAGAAAGACCAAGCTTTCAACACCAAACTTTTGTCACTTGTAAAATTTAACGGCTGTGAGCACAGTGCATGTGTGTGTGTGGGAGGGGGTTCTTGTGACAGATTATATTGTTTCAGGATTAGAAAACCTGAGAAACATCTGGTTAACAAATAAGTCCTGCAATAAAGTTAGTTCTCCAGCTTCTTTTTACCCTTAACAGTAATGTTTTTATTTCTTTCCAGTGCTGGCAAGTCCTCATTAAATGGTGGTTATAATGGGGAGCTGAGGAAGATGAGATGGTATGGTCATAATCGATATGATGATGTGACAGGTACTGTAGGATGAGAAATATAAGATATATATCTGTATGACACCAGGATTTTGTAACTTTTTTTTTATGGAACAACTCATCAGATGTTTGGGGTAATGAGGACCATAAATTGTTCATGTGTTGGTCAGTGATGGTAGTCTGTTGAATTTAAGAGGAAGACTCCAAATGTCTCATCATGTGCAGGAGCAGTGCAGATTGTACTGTCCCTGCCCAATGTCAGTAATACCCTATGAGCAGAATGAGTCTCCCCTTATGAATCTTACAACAGGATAATTCCTTCTTGGTTGGGTTTATCAATTTGTGCTTCCACTTTAGTTACTCCAATTAGTTAATTAACACTCATTTGCACTTTGGGAGCCACAAAGCTGCAGGCATTTATGGTTGCTGACTTATGCCACTTCAGCTATGCTGTCAAGGGTGATGGTGGCTGTAAAGCAGCAAGCCTGTGGCCTTGTTGCACAACTTAGAAGACTCTGTCAGGTTGGTGTGGTGAACTATAGGGAAATCTGTGTGGCTTCTTCTGCCTGCCCTATTACACCGAATGTATACCTCCATTAAGCCATCTAGACCTCTTTCTAAGGTTTTTGGGCATGATGTTTTGTTTTTGATATCCTCATGCATGCAGCTATGTCTTTTTGCATAACAAGAATGTGCAGATATTCCAGTCTTTGCATTTTAGTCTCTCAGACTCTTGTTTCTGTTTCACCTTTAACAAATGAACAAATGCTTTTGACTGTCTCCTCTATGCCCCATCTACATGAAGTAGGTTTTTTATCCAGTCACAGCTTCTGTGATATCTTTGCTACCTTGTTTCTTCCTCACCGCTTCTGCAGCATTTTGGTAGCCTTCAAGCAGCATGCAATTTCAGTCACACGAAATAAGTCTATATATAGCAACCAACCAGCTAGACTGGATGGAGGCAACTCCTGCTGTACACAGCAGAAAACAGAGTAACTCTAAGTGCAAAAAACATTTCAAGTGGCTTAAAAATTGCTTTATTATGAATTATAGACTACTTTTGCTGTCCTGATAATGGGAAACACCATCTACTATGATTCACTGTAGTCAAGCAGCATTAACGTCGGAGAGAAATGGGACAAAATGGGAAACTGCTCCCTTGGTAATGGGTTATTTTATATGGGCAAGCACTGTAGCTATACCAAATTGTTTTACTCTGCTTATTCAGATCTGTCCTTCTAGACCCTTTTGATGTTGATGTTGCATACTATATAGTAAAAAATGATTTAGAGCATCTGAGTAATCAAAGCAAGGAGTAACAGGTGTTTATTGGAGAATGTAATCCTGATGCATGTTGTCTGCTCTTTAAATCAATTAAGTTTAACAGAGCAACACGAAACCAGAAGTAGCAGAATAATCCCAGATTTTCACAAATGGGGATGAAGGTTTTCTAAAGTGTGAAGCCAAAGATAGATTCCTGGGGTATCATTCATATTGCTTTATAAGGTACTAGTAAATTTGGGTACCTAACTCTTCAGTAGATGAACTTAGTTGCTTTTAGACAGCCTTCTCAGTTTGATGCCTGACTGACCCCCCAGGAAGCCCAGGGAGATATATCTCACTCGGCTAAATTCAGTCCCTGTGAATACCTACCTCTGCTACAGATTATCACACTGTATTAATCGAGAATCTATTTCAGAAGGAAATTCTCATTATAAAACGTGAATGCTGAGAGGGAATTGAAGATTGCCATTTGTTTTCAGATGTGTGTGTTCAGATTCAATCAGGTTGGTATACCACACGATGCCATTTATTTAAATTGAATTAATCAATAGAGTACACTAGCTATATAATTTTAATATCGTCTTGGTAAAATCCCTGGGCTGTAGAAGCCAAGAACCAAACTGCACACAGTGGTGAGATGACACCATGGCATTAGCTCTTTTGCAAAATTAATGTAGCAAAATAAATTGCTTTCCTCCCCTGTCATTCTTCATATTTTTAACTATTGCTATTTGAACAAGCATCCTCCACATTCTGCTTTCATTTATGG
>JAOEHX010051153.1:0-12099 GCA_025448015.1 Bolborhynchus lineola
TAAAGGTTGTATTAAATAATTCCTCAGGATGAGGAGAGTTGCAACTAGTTTTCACCCAGTTTGGAAGACTGCTGAAAAGCTTAAGGGTATACTCACATGATCCAGATGTTGTCAAAGCAATCTTTTCAAGTGACATGTCACATGCCAATCACAAAACCAGTTGATCACCATAAACACAGAAAAGTTCATGAGGAAAAATTGCATAGTTTTAAAGTTACATAAAAAATATGATACTTTTTTGTCTGCGATGCATGAAGAAAAGGTGTTGCCTGAGAATACTGGCAGTCAAAAAGCCAAGGAATTCTTGAAGCTACACAAAAGAAGACAGTGTGGTAAAACCACAGTTTTCTTGCAGATTTAAGGTGCATTACGATGGAAACAGACAAAGATCACATTTTGTTTCCTATCTCACACTTCTTATGCAAGCTCCAACTTTGAGCCTGAACTCACAAAATCCTCGGCAGTTTTGCAACTCGTAGTAAAAAAGAAAAGGAAGATAATAAATGAATCTGCAGATTACAAACTAATCCACAGACAATTTGGTAACTCTGAAGAGCACTTTACAATTACATCAACACCTGCCAACTTCATCGTCTCTCAAACCTACGAAGCCTTTGCCTTCTTATTTCCTCTTCTGAATGCTGGTTAGGTGGAAACCAAAATCCATAGGGTTGCCGCTCATTATTATATGTTGCTCCACCAAAATCTACAAGACATAATGAAAAACAACCATTATGTTGTTCTGTAATATGAAGAAAATGCACATTTGTTCCGAAACACAAAGCACTGCAACACAAAAGAAAACAGTGAGTTGAATGTTTCCAGTTCTGATGGTTTCAGGGAAATCACAACTTCCAGCAACTGCTCTGAAAGACAGTGGAAAAAAATACTCCAAACAAACAGAACGAAACCCAACCAAAAACCTCAAACCACCATTAAAATCCCCACCCCTACCCTCCAAAACAAAAAACCCCAAACCAACCACATCTGACAAGTATTAATCTGTTAGGTCACATTTTTCACAACCCTACTTTATACTGTAAACGTTGAATTGTTAAACTAACTGAATGGCCTCTCTAATTACTTTTTACAAAATAAGCTTTTGGTTGGTTTTTAGTATTGGAGTCCAACATGTGCTGACCCATACCAGATGCACATACAACTCCCATCCTTAGTTGGCATCAAGCAATATCAGAAATAAACTACACGTGGACCCTCAGCTAAAGAGAACTGTATGCAAATTAAACTGAGAAGAAATAGCACACCAAGACCAAACATTCTCTTCCCTGGCACCCCAAAAGACAAGAACAGGCTATTTCAGTGGCTCTTCACAATTCACATTAAGTCACTGAGCAAAGAAACGATTAAGATTATGGTTACACATCCACACAACTGAAAGGCTCTGGGAAACAGCACTGAGTCTGCCTTCTAAGTGTAAGATACGCTGTTAAGGACAAACAAATTAGCTTTACAGGTAACACAGTAGCCTTTGTAATTCCAGTATTTTTTAAACTTTCACCTCTGGATCTCACTTAAATTAGCAAAAGTGAATATGGAAAACAAATAGTAAGTCATGTACTATTAGGTTTGTTTTTGAGATGAACTTCAAATACAGCTGTCTCCTGCACCAGAAATCGTAGCTAACACAGGCCTGTTTACATGGCACTAAGTCAGGAAGTTGACGTTACGAAGAGGCACTGTTAGTTTCCGATTCAATTACAAAGGCATTTTAGCTTGTAGAGTGCTCACCAATAAATGTGTGATTTGGTGAAAATATTTAGAATATGTTCATCTTTTTTTTGTTGTTTCTATTTTTGTTTACCAAAAAGTCAAACTCTTAGAAAATGTTTCCAGAGAGAACTACAGATGCTCAAACTCTGACAGGCAGCACTGTTAACATAAATGTTTAGAAAATGTGATACTCATTTCTTCAAGTTCACATTAACATACATGAAATGAGCTTAATTTATATCCCAGGCTTTTATCTTCAGCTTCTCCCTGTGGCTCAATTTGCTAGAGATACTTTTGAGAAATATTTAAGCTGTTACTCTGCTTCTGAAAGTGCTGTCATCATCTGACAAATGTTCGAAGTACTACAGAAAGCCAACATGCACTGGAAGTCACAGAGCTTGGCACAGGTCACATTAATAGCAATGATTCTCAATTTTATGTTTTTTTAAATGCAAGAACAATCTCCTTGTTTACAAATAAGGATAATTGGTTAGTATAGTCTGCAGTGTGAGCAGAATGGTTTGCTCAGCAGAATTAAGCTGAACTGAATATTCATTTACTTCATTTATTTTGTCTCATTTTACTTTCTTATACATACAAGAATGTTTTCTTGAAAAGAAAAAAAACCACACAGCTCTTCTATGTCCTGCTGACCACAAGCTGAGAAAAAACGCCAGATTACAGTGGGGTTTTTAAATCCAAAGATAATTAATTTAGAAATTTAGAATACCCAATAGCTTCAAATCGGAAGACTCAATGCAAGACAGACATCAGACTCTTTCATAATAGTGCAGAAATATCTAGTCAAAAGCCCTGAGAAAGCACAGTCAAGTCTTTTGAAGTCAACATTTATGAATCGCAGATACGTCCTGGAATATAAATGAAGGTATCTGCACGTATTTATCTTACTCATCATCTAAGAGCAAGTAAAGAAATTGTTAAATGACACTGAATTCATTACAAAATTCTCAATGATGTTTATGTTGTCAAGGCAAGAAAATTTATGAGAAAAATCATTATGATTCTTAATTTATTTGTATGTAATAACTGGGATGAATAAACGGAAAGGAGAATCAGCAAGCTAAGGGCTTTTCATAGTGTTATTTATATAAAATATCAACATTAATATAATATTAAAAAGCCTAATATTTCTTTATATTGACTTTTGATGGGTAGACTTTGAATACAGTATTAGCAATAGCTGAAAGACAGAAATTTTGATACACAAAGAGTAATTTCATCGTGACCCTGACTGCACAAAGGCTGCACTATACAGGGTCAAAACTGCAGCGTAAAGCTGAAGTTATATTTTTTTTTTTAATCATCATAATTAAGAAAATATTTGCATTTTTTTAAAAAAACTTTTCTGTAGTGACATTTTCAATTAAATATCAAGGTTGCTCATGAAAACATTTATTTTTCTATATAGCATAATTGGTTAGTTTTTTTATTTAAGGAATCAGATACCACTTTTATAGTTAAAACAAATACTTGCAGAGTCTCCATAAAACACTTCAAATATAAGATATACTTTAATAATCACTAGAAATAGAATGAGATGCTGTAAACAGACATAAAATGCCACTTCATGTTGACCCAAAAATAAAAGACTGACAATGTATTTTGAAAAGCTTTATGTTCAAAAGAAGACATTATTTTACATCAAACAAGAGCAAGGAATGAAGCTGTCTGAATATGAAGGCTTCAATACATGGATTTTTTTATATATATTTATATTTTTTTTATTTTCTTAATTATCTTGTTACCAAAAATAGCCCCTTGACCCTTTTTTAATTACAACAAAAATATTTATGAATTAGCACCTTTATCTAACCAAAATATTTATAAGCCAAAGTGTTCAGAAACTGCAATTAGGCCACTGCTACTACTGAAACAACACCTGGCCTTCTGCGCAAGAAACATCGGCAAAAAACTATCAAGACTAATGGATTCTAAGATTATATCTGAAGTATTTCAAAAACTGCTGTAACTCCAGATGACAGAAACAGCCAAATAATACAGTACAAAAAAATTGGAACATCACACTAACCCTCACATGGCATATTTTTAAATTAATTTTATTGTGCACTAGAACTGTGCTCTGTGAATACAGAAGACCCTCCACACCTTTCCTGTCACTCTCTGGGGTTCTGTGAGTTTTTTGTTACTGCAGTTTACGATTATAAGACTTGGGACCAAAACAAGATGTCTGTAATTGCCACTGGTTTAACTACACCTACATTAGCAATGCAGATACAACTTTAATAACCATAAACATTTTCAGCCACATGTTAAGTAAATATGCCTAAAATACTGCAGTTATATGTTACAGCACATTACTCTGAACCTACAGTCCTCTACAGGCATAACGTATAATGCACTAAGCACTGGTTCAAAGTTTACTCAGTGTATCAAAACTTCGAATTTCATTACTCATAGACACACAGTCTGAAATGGAGGTGACAACACTGATTGTCCTCATTTTTTAACATTTATTTTCCCCACTATGAATAAGCAGCATCTCTCAGTTGAGAAAACAGAATGTTTTGCACTTGGAAAAGTAGTCACACACAACCCATCAGCTTGGACTGCCAGTGCTGACACAGTGCATTTGCCTATCCTCACTTCCCAGTCTTCCTTCAGCACTTTGTCTACATCAAGATTTACATGGGGAGCTGCTTGTACAGTAACCATAACATCAATTTTGGAAAAATGCTTGTGAAACTGTTTATGCTGACCCATGAGACCATTTTTACCAGGTAAAAAACACCAAAACCAGCACAGATTATCAGATTGTTACTCAATTGCACACTTTTTCTTGGATCAAAACAATACAGAAAGAAAAAAAACCTGAGCAGATGTTTTTTCAAGTCAAAGAATACTATTAACATGGGGAATCCCTCAATATACTAGAGTTTGTCACATTCTTTCAGTTCCAGTCAAGTTCCAAGTTGTGGAATCAAGTTACTGGCATGTTTAACACATGCAATTTAAAAAAACTCAATTGCCCAATCTGACAAGGCAGAAAGAAAAAATATATCTTTATATGAGACTATCAGCCATACCTTATAGGAGAGGAGAGAATTTGCACTGGAAATTCTACACCCATTAATTATTCTTCTGGTTCTTAAGAAAAACTTCCGGTTTATAACTTAAGTTCTATTACCTGCTTAATTTATTTTTTTAATGAACAGAGTTTCCCACTTGAAGCACCATTTTGAAAGATCTAATCATCTTCTAGTGAAAAACAGAAGCTAGAGAGCATTACATGCTGAGTTGCTTTAAGCAGTTCAGGGATGCTTGAGGAACAATACAAATAATATGACTTAGAGCCCATGCAGATCCATTCGTTTTAGTAAAGGATGCTTCAAGATGACAGCTGCAACTGGGCCACCTTTCTCTCCTCCTTTGAGAAATTAAACAAAAGGACACAATATTAAATTCACACATTTAACTGTGTGCATAAGACTCCATCAGCAAGCAAGAAAGTGATAAAATAATGACATCTGGGAGCCTTACACCATATCTTGGCAGGGAGGCAACCAGCAGTAGATCAGAGCTCCTGCCAGGTCCAGGGACATCGCTGGCTCACCCAGCAGCTGGCACTGGAGCTGCACAGGCCACCATGGAAATAAGGACAAACTCCAGCCTACAAAGTATTCTGCACTGTAAGCAGAAAAAGGGTTATTTTGAAACAGTTGGGCTCTAGAGAAACTGCTGCACTGAAAATTATGGAGTTGTTTATTGTCTGGCTGGTTTGAAACCTAGGGATTTGCCAGCATCTAGCAGTTTCTCTGTCACACTGGATTCTATAAAGAGGAAAACAAAGTGAAAGCCACTGGAACACAGATACTTTTTTCCTTTACTAAACCAGTCCTGAATTCAGAACTTGCTATACTATATACAGTGCTTTGCAGCAGAATGTCTGTTGTAACAAGAACAATTGCATAACCAACATCTTAACCCTGAAGCCAAACAACTAACAGCTATCTTCTATGCAAGAATCCTCCAACTTTTGCCTATCTTTTTACCAACTGAAATCTGTCTACTGTTTTTCTCATTTTATGCACCTGCAACACCATGCTATCACACTTGGACACACACAGCACACTCTTTGAGGCTTTTAACTGCAACAGTAGTAAGCTCATAGACCCCTGGGCCAGATCAGCAGTTCAAATACAAAAATGCAGTTACCTGATGCATGATCTAGAAGAGCAGACAGGAAGAAGTGAAATGAACCCTAACATCATTAGTGAAAGCATCATTTAGAATATTTTGGTGGAAATGGCAAGCCTCCAAATGTAAAGGGAATTATTAGTTTTTCTTATCAGCAGATACTAGGAAAACAAAACCCAAGTTCTAGAATCAATCTAGGGGGGTTGGAACTAGATGATCATAAGGTCCTTTCCAGCACTAACTGTTCTATGATTCTATGCTACAGATTATATACTATGTATCACATTGCCAAATCTGTGGTTTACCCTGGATTTACGTTACTTTTTAATACAAAATACCAATACTTAGCATTCTATTTAAGAACACTTAAGGCGTTCTCTCAGTTTTTATAAATATCTAAACATGTATTTTTAATGCATAATCAGATATTTTTGATGTATATGGAAGTGGAAGTAGTAAATAGGAGGGCACAGAGAACCTAGAGTCAAATGCACAGTGTGCTGTCTTAAGGTGATTTTAAGCAGCTACCTTCTGATTTATTGAGGTGTACAGAGAATCCTAAGGAAATGAAGTGCACATACAACTTCATCTTTCTTCCTCTCCTACTTTAGAAGAACTAGGAAGCTTCCAGTAAGAGTTGAGGCAAGCAGAACAGTGTTTTATGTTGCACTAGAAGCCAGACAGGAACTAGAATTCGAAAAAAAATCCCTATAAAATAGCAAATCTTTGATTCTCTCATCTTTCTCTCTGCAAAACACAGACATGCTATATAGCCCTAGAGTTCTTGCTTTTAGCACAGATACAACTGGATTGTCAGATAAGGTGAGATCAACCTTGAACATAGAGTCTCTCTCCCTTGTTTTTTAAAGAGTATTATTTTAATCATGCCTCAAAATCTCATCTTTGTGCTACCAATATCAACAAAATAACAAGCTCTCCTTAAAGTAACAAAAGTTGTTAACAGCACATTGGTAACATTTTTAGAGACTATCAGTAACTGCATCAGAATAACCCACAAGTTAACTGCACACTCAGATCATGCGCTAGAAACAAATAATCAGCACTACAATTCAGAAATAAGAGGATGCAGACCACTGCTGGACTTGATACCCTCCAGAAAAAGGCTAAGGAAATGAGTTTTATAGCTACTTCCAGCTACCATTTATCTGGATGCTAAAAATACTACAGGAGAGATGATGTAACATAATCTCACTGCATCTCCCAACCATCTAATAATTATCCAGCTCTTAGCTCTCCTATACAGGCTAAACTCATTATTACACTTAAAATAGCTGATACATAAAACCTCATATATCTTTCATTCCCAAGTATTTAAAGGCATTTGCTAAGCAACTCAAAAAAAAACCCCTTGACCTGCAAAGACTACTTAACATATCTTTAGGCTAAGAAATAGACATCTGCTCCTCTTCAGAGCAGTAAGAAAGCTAAGAATAACTTCAGTTACAAGAAGAAATTCAGGTAGGCTGTGTATTTATCATAATCTAGAAAAAGTCTTTTGTTCAGCTACAAATAGCAAGGTATCTTTTTCCTTGTTTCTTTAATTTATGTTCACCTATTTCAAACATCTACAGCGCACCCTTCACTGAAAAATCTGGAATTGGGAGACCTCACGTTATTTCATGCAGTTTCCTTCCCTGGTTGGTTTGTCAGTGCATATTCACTAGTGTTTAGATATATTTTCCAATTCCATCCCACAAATGATATTTAGACATCCATCACTTGATAAAATTACTTAACTTATTCTGCTATTCACATAACCTGTATTTTCTTCTATTTTTACAATAAATTGCATAGATGAAGTAAAGAATAAGGTCAAAAATACAGTGAAGTAAAGCAATAAAAATGAGACCTAAAAAAGGGAGTACAGCAAGAAAAAAATAGAATAATGAGTTACATGAAATAGAATTGAAAACGATGAAAGCTTCTCTGGCATAAAGAACACAAATTAGATTACCTCTATAGAGTTGCTAATTAAATAAAGGCACATGGGCTTTGTTTTTCTCTTTAAAATTGTTATTAAAAAGTATCCTGAAGCCTATTTTTTTTCAACTAAATTCTAATCTTCATCTAAACACTGCTTCACATGAAGTTTAAAAGAAGTACTAAATAAATGTGTTATCCATTCTTTAAAGCATTATCAGCCATAGCAATGTGTCAAAAATTGACTAAATGAACAGCGTCGTATCTGTTCTTAAGCTTGCTAAATGTAACTAACTGCATTAGTAAAACTTCTTGAGATAACAAAATTAAACTTCTTGATCAGAGCTGGCTCATGTCTAACCAGCTTTCAGGGGAAGTTGATCTTGCTCGCAATGCCTACAACACTGCACAGGCATTATGAGACTGAATATGAAGGAAAATCTTCCAATATGTTTCTTTTGAGTATAATCCTAAATCCTACTGCTGCAATCTGACAGCAACAGGGAATCTATGTAATGCTTAAAATTATTACAGATTTATTTTAAAATGCCAGCTAGAGACTCCAAATAGAAAACAAAGGATAGAAGGGAAGCAAACCAGAACACAGCTTTCAGAATACAAGGATACAAACATTATTTTGGGCAACAAGAGATAATATGGAAATGTTATTTTTATACATATATTGTTTTATTGAAGCTACTAGAAATTACTGCTTTATTCAGACATTCAGAAAAAGGTTCAGAATGTAATTTTTAAGAGACTCCCAATGAACAAAGTCTATATGATAAATCCAATGATAAAACAAGAGTTAGAATAGCAAATAATGGTCAAATCTAAGGTTATGAATATTCACTGACCTTAGTTTACCTCTAAAAGCATCCCCAGACTAGAGTTTGCTAACATTACAAAAACATAAGATCACATTTTGGGGAACAACCAAAACCAAGCAAAAAAAAAAATCAAAACAAAACAAAAAAAACAAACAACAAACCAACCAAACAACAGCAACAAAAAAACAAAACAAAAAACAACAAAAACAAAAAACACAAAAAAACCCCACAAAATCAAACCCTCCATGCTTCCCCCCAAAAAAAGAACCCCAAAACCAAAACCACCACACTGATTTTCCCTTATTGCATTTCTGCATGCCTAACAAAGACACAACGGCAAAGAAAACCTCAAACAATATCCATTCCCCAATGCCAAGACTAAAACACAGACGGATGGACAGAGACACCACTGCAGACTGGAGTCACTTCACAGCAACTCCCACTTCCTCCAGAGTGGAAGACAGTGCTTTTTTGTAGCACACACACAGCTTCTTCTAATTATACCCTTTAATTCTGTAAAGCAGAATTGCCTGTTCTCCAGCAAGGTGACCCTGCCAAACCCTCTGTGAAAGGAACAACATTTGTTTCCTTAAGAAAAAGTTCAAGTTACTGAAGGGTATTAAAAAAAAAAAAAAAAAAAAGGAATATAAGATTAAAATTCCAGAGGCCAATGAAGCCATCCCATTTGTATAAGCAAGTCCTGGGTAAAAACCACAAGAACAGCCTCTACCTCCACTTGCAAACCCTGCTTTTATAACAGATGTAGTGTGAATGTAAGAAAAAACATCTCAAGCTACAAAGATTAAACTATTACTTTAATAACATATTTTCTTCCTGTTTTAATTGTCTTCAGCAGTTGAAACTTTGGCAAGAAGGAAACCATCCAAAAGAAAGCTGCATTGGCAGTACCTCCATAAGCATCTACATATTTAGGAAGTCACGGGGGAAAAAAAGAAACCAGCACTCTATACATTTTAGCTGAATAAATATTTTATGTCAGTACTATGAACTTTTTTATTGCAAATAAAATCATTAATTAATTCTTCTCTCAAAATCTTTTGTAGCAATAATCAGAATCTAAGAACAGTTATGACACTGTCAGCTTCTTGCCCAAGACCAAAGGAAGGTAACCCTTCAGGCAGTGATTCCAAAAATACCCAATATACTACCAAGCATTTGATAAAAAGAATGAAAGACTTGCTACACTGCAAAAGAGAGCCAGCACATCCAGAATGTTAAATACTGAATACACCAATTTCAGCATAGTGCTATAATCCAGGTCAAATCAGAAACAAATACCAGGATAAAAGAGAAGCAGAACAGCCTTGAAAGGCATGCTGGTTTAGAGTGTCAAGCTGAATCTGAAATTATGTTCTAAATTATTCTCCATGTACTAGTGTCACAATGCTTCAATACTTTCTATTTTCATAATTTTTCACTTTAACTTAAAACACGCTATCACTCACATGGAATGTTGCTCTACTTTTAATTACTGTCTGTCTTTTTATCCTTCTAACAACTTGGGAATGCTGCAGCCATGGAAGCCCAAATCCTTAGGCATTATTCTATACCGCAATGGACAGGACTTTTTCAGGTAAGGCAGATTAGAGAAAAGGAGAACACCATCTCATTCATGTGCATAACCAACTTTTAAGTATATTGGACCATAACCCAGTCTCTACTAATAATATTTTAACAGAACATAGCTCTTCCACTTTACCAAAAAAACTGTTGAACTTGTCCCCTGCTGTATGTAGTGGTGGTTCAAAGGCATGAAGAATAGGATGCATAGGAAAGTATCAAAGGCAAATAAAAAAAACTACTGAGGTCCACATTAGCAGTTTGAACATTTCCTAGTGTTGATATATCCATCAAAGGCATTCTTACATTCGTACATTCTCCTCCAGACATTGGAAGGAAGGCTCTCCACACACTGCTCCTGAAAGGAAATCATGCCTCTCATAGAAGAATGACAAATGGTCAGTATGGGTTCACATGTAATAATAATCCTAACGATAGAATAAATGAAGAAAAAAAGTGTAGCATTCGGGAAAAGAGGAAGGCAGTGAAAATAAAAGGAAAACCTGATTTCCTCAGTTCTAATTCTATGGAAGCCTTTACACAATTTAAAACTTTTGAATACACTATTAACATTGAACAAAACTGTTTCGAGTACCCCTGTACCCCTGCATCTCTTCCCAAACCAAGTACAATTGGTCCTAAACAGTATTATCTCCACTTCAGTATCTGAGTCAAACTAGCATCGCTTAAAAATAAAACAAAATACTCCCCAGGCCCCTCACCAAAATGCACAAAATTTAAGACATGAGTAAAGCCTACATCAACTACTACTTTTATGAAGAGACAGACAAATATATTGCTATACATTCATTAACCATTTACAATATAACTCATGCTATCCTTGTTGCAAGTGGTCTATTACTCACACTAAGCATTTGTTGAAAAACTTTCTGATTTAATTTTCAGGAAATTTGCCTGAAGAAAGTGCTCATGATCAGGACCACAGAGCACAGCTGCAAATTTAGAAAGATATTTAGAACAAGAGCTCTACTGAGGGGTTAAAGCATTCTTCCAAAAAGCCTTAAGAATCAGATAAAGTCATATGCTAGGACTTACATGAAATGTATTTTAATCTGACATCATGCACTGCATATTTGAGCATATAATCCATTTTAAGACACTTCTACAGAAAACCGTTATAGACAAATGCAATGACTGGCATTCCTACAATTGCAGAAGAAAAAAACAATACAGATTGGCAAAAAAAAAAAATCAATTACACAACATTTCTCTACAGTTTTATCACATAAGTTTCATTTTAATTACAACCTTCCATGGATTTGGCAGATTTCATAGAGTACTAATTAAAAGTCCAGTCTCAGTAGAAGATAACATAAGTGGGAAACCTCAAAATTTCACAGAATAGATAAGCCAGATGCCTAGGTATTTCCTAACCTATGTACCTATGGCTAGCCTATCCTTGGCCATCTACAAAACCATGAGTGGATGGGTTTTTTTTTTTGTTTTAAATTAGAACTACAGAAACGCATTTATAGATGTCTCACAAAATATAAGAGAAATACCTATATATGCATACATATAGGTATTTCTCTTTAATCACAAACTATAAAGACTACCACCTACATGTTGAGAATAAAAGCTTAGTCTCAAGAAAAAGAGAAAAATTCTTTTGTGAAGACATGATCTTGCATGGAATTCTTAACATTACTGAGACTGAAATGCAGACACAAGTTCAACTCTGAAGAAATACCAACACCCACCACAAGAAAAATCCAAATCCACATCCTACACTAATCAAGATATTTTTTCTGAGCAGAACAGCAAGTAAACAATAGATAAGAGACACTGTATACTCTCTATAACGGGGTTACTTAAAGGA
>JAOEHX010051153.1:22834-37472 GCA_025448015.1 Bolborhynchus lineola
TATTTCCCTTATCATTATTATTTTTGGTGGTAGCAGCAGTGGTTTGTGTTATACCTTAGTTACTGGACTGTTCTTATGTGAACCCATTGAAGTTACATTCTTTCGATTCTCCTCTGGGAGTGGGGGAAGGAAGGGGGGGAGTGAGCTAAAGACCACATGGCTGATTTACAGCTGGGCTTAAACCATGACATTCGTCCATGGAACTTGCTGCTGAGAACCATCTTAAGCCACAAGCCACCGCACAGTGGCAAATACTTGAAGGAGTTATCACTATATATTTATTTTGTTCTTACAGGAGGTGGTTAGGGAAGAGTAAAAATCACTGCAGAAGATAACACACCCTAGGCTATACACCCCTTAGCTTTGATTCAACACACAGCCTCTCTCACAGCTGGCTCCTCTCCTGTCCCTCCTAGAGAAGGCCTCCATCTATCATTTCTATATGCTTCTCATATAATGATTCCACCTACATAAGAAGCAAATCAACTGTGCTACATTCAAAGTGTGCCAGTATTCCAACTATTCATCTATATACTGTGAAGACAGCCTAAATTTATTCTGGCGAGGAGTGGGCTTTTTCCATGTAAATTACACGGTTTACAAAAAATGTTCAAAGGAAGAATTTCCCTGGTGGGTGAGGGAAGTCCTAGAATAGAACAGATAAATTTCCCAGATCAGGGCAGATTTACCAAGGTTCAGCGGGCTGCTTTCACTAGACACATTTCCCCCCCACTACACCTTCTGCAAAAGTGATGTTATTTCCCCCGGGTAGCATTTTATGAAGTTATTAACTTAACTCCACATTTAAAGCCTCTTGTACAAAATACATCCACAGTTCCCTAAAAATGAAAGGTGAGACATGTCTAAAGTAGTATGCTTAGCATATATACATATCCACAGAATATTTTGTATATTATATATGTTTCCACTTAACTAGCTCCTCTATAGGTTTTCTATCATTCACAAAAATTATTCTTTTGAAGCTGGAATAAGTGTTTAGGCAAGTAGGTGAAACTACTTACCTGAATAGTAATCCCTTGGCCTGGCAGGGTCAGACAATGAAAAAATGCCACCTAAATTAACAAATGTACTATTAGAATAAAATAATCACATCTTCATAAAATACAAAAATCAAGTTTAAAATATTCTTTCTTTCAGAGTCTGTTTCATCAGACACAAATATGAAACCACAAATACCTATCAATTATTCAGAATTATTCAGGAAATACAGTATTGGTAAGCCTGTATGTTGTTCCAGATTTCATAGCAATGTGCCGTGTTTAATCAACATACTTATGTAGACTAAAAGTCTACATAAAAGTCTAACCTACCAAATACTCCCCAGAATATATAATGGATTATTTCTGCACTGAGATTGTTCATTGATAAAAAAGGGTTAAGGCACAGAAAACTGAGGACTGTAATAACATTGCACTGTTTCTACTCTCCTCCACAGGAGGAGATGACATGCTAGCACACTCCTTCCTCCAGGTCTTAAGTCACATAACAACAGGATCTCCATAACATGTGTCACTAGCAATACCATGGATATTATCAGCAATATCATGGATATTAGAATAATTCAGTTTGAAAGGGACCTCAGAAGTTTCCTAGCCCAACTCTACTGACAGCAGGGTTAGCTATGAGATCAGGTTATTCAGTCAGGGCTTCACCTCATTGAGTCTTAAAAACATCCAAGGATGGAGACTGATGAACATCCCTAGGCAGCATGATCCAGTGCTTGACTGTCCTAACAGTTATCAGATAGCCATAGAAACACTAAATATTAACATTGAACTAATGCGAAATTTTGACACCTGTGCACTCCAGTGGGGCATGAAATCTGATGTTTCTATCTGTTTGCCCACTTAAAACTTCTAAATGACTTACAGACTGTATCACCAAACTGTGATAAAACCTCCTGCGAAGAGCATATATATTTGAACAAATAATTTCCCACTGTACAAACCCTATATCCATGGTCAACTTGATGGCACAGTCATGAATAAAGTACTCAACCTACCAAGTAATCAGACATAAAAACCAAGTTGCCTAAAAACTTGCTGGAATAGCCTGGATTTCTGCATGCATGGCTTTCTGAATTTTAAAAATAAAAGTCTCTTACACAGATTTTATAAACTGAACAAAAGCAAATACCTGCACAGGCTTCCATAATCTTCTTCAGAGGTCCCCTAGTGTACAGCAATCCAACAAGAATCCCTGCCAGATGCCCAGCAAAAGAAGTCCTGCAAAAAAGGAAAATCATGTGAGCAATGGAAAGGAGAACTTCTTTGGTTTTTTGTTTGTTTTTTTTTTTTTTTAAGGATCCAGAAAGGGGACTGCAGACCTTGTAACCAAGAAAGTCCTTAAGTGAGACCAAGCACAGAGAAATTACTTGCCTGAAAGGACATAGTACCACGTTTCTTTTCTTCATAACTACCTTAAAATTAGAAGGTAAATATACAGTTACAGAAAAGTATCTAAAAAATATCTAGAAGAAACTGGAAACTAATTGGACAGATTTTAAGTCCTTGTTTACAGAACAGAATACTGTTTTCCAAAAGCACTGAAAGACTTAACAAGGTAGGAAATTCATTTTAATCTATAAAAAAGTAAATCCACATAATTATGCTGAAATGCCTTCATAGGATCTATCAAAACCATTCACAGTTTCAAATGAAAGCATAAAATACAGTACTTTCTACTGCACTATCACTACAATCCTACAATTAGTCCTGGATCAGCATTAATCCAAATCTATTGCAATATTTTTAACAGTGTTTTCAAAATTAAAAGAATGAGTGAAATGCTGAGATCCCCATTCTTTTCTATGCATACAGTTTCTTCAAAAAAAGACCATTGCCATTTGCATTTAGAATGAAAGGGCTCTAGAGTGTTTTGAGAAATCAACATGGAAACATATGTCCACAGTAAATAGATTTGCTTCAAGTACTTCCATGACCATGGGGTATTCTACAAATCCATAAACTAATCTTCACAGCATTCAAATTAAGAGTTAAACTCTTATGTTTAATCAGGTTTAAACATTTAGAGTACAATCTTTGAGTTTAACCAGGTTTAACACTACTTATAAATTGTTCACCTCTTATAAGTCAGAGAAACCAATACACTAAACATTAAGATTTCCTCATATATGCAATTATAAATAATTCAGTTCACTGGATTTATACTGTTTGTTCAAAGATTCAAGTAATATGAACTTTTATTTATCCTTTAACAAGCAAAAAAGAATGCTCTCTTTGATGTAAAAATAGATTTAAGCATTACACTTTTTACATTCTGGTCAGAAATCCACAAGAGTTACACAAATTATGGTATATGCACTCATGACAATACAACTTCCAGGCATCACTGGTGTACAAGAAAATGCATGTGTCACTAGAGGGAGATAAAGACCAAATCTAAATTCATTCTTTTGCAACCTACTTAATAACAAGCTTTTATTCTGCTATATCAAGTTGCATTTCTCTCCTGTAAGCAAACAATGAATATATTTTAGAGTAACATATAAATGCTGATGTGAAAATTTAAAGACACAGTTACCAAAATAAATTATCTATAAGGAACTCATTTTCCTAACAAATTTTTCTGAACATATCTTCCTAATTTGCAAAAAATATATCCCTGACTTGGAAAATACCTGTACACAAAGACACTGGGTATTTCAAGATGTCTTAGTCTAAAAATCACCAACATGAAACTGGTTCACCTATATTCCTGGCAGTGTTTTAACAACTTTTATGCTTATCTTGATTTATCTGAGCATAACACTGTTTCACAAAACAAAAAATCAAGGTCTTTGCTTGTAATGAAGCTGTATATTTATACAATATGAATAATCAAAAACCTTCAACTTGAAGTCTTTAGGGGGAAGATTTCTACTTCGTATCTATTGAATAGGCTAGTGTACTAGACACCTAAACACTACTTACTGTTTAATTATAAATTATATTAAGGAGTAAAAACTTAAAACGCAAACATTCACACAGGTTTTTCTAAATGAAAAAATTAAAACGCATTTTCCCAACTGTTTTGAGGACAGGTAAGGTTGCAAAGGACTGCAAGGGTATTTCTATACCCATTCTTAAGCAGTGGACAAAACAAATAAGCAAATAAATGAAGACTCTCATCAGAGAACTACAGACCTGTTCACAAGTACAACTATTTCTTCAACAAACAGGACACATAATTCACGGATACAATGAAGGTAAAAATTCCAGATGTGGAAAACGGTTTTGCAAAGAGCAAATCATGTCAAATCAACCAAAATTCACCCTTTGAGAGGGTAACAAGCCCCATGGAAAGGGAGAATTAGCAAACATCACACCTGCTGTATGAATGCAGTACTCTCTCACTGGATTTGTCATAAAGAAGACTTAAAACCCTTAAACTCTAAAACTACACTAAGCAGATCCCTAAGTGCTTGATAAGCCTAACTTAATATTTAAAAGTGACCCATTACCAAACTTTGGATATGAATCGAGTGGATTTCTGCAAAAGTCTATTCCAATCATTATTTACAAATGATAAGCTAAGAGAAGCTCTAAGGGTCACTGGAGATGGCATTATCATTTTCAGCAACCTGGACAAAATGAAGTAGTGGTTTGGAAATAACAGGCTGCAAAGATAAATACAGAGTCCCGAACATACCACAGAAATCATCAACTACACAAACAGGCTACAAGTGACTGATAGAAGACCTTCAGGATAGAACCCAGGGCACACAGTGGATTAGACAAAACACAAATCAACATACCATATCACTGTCGAAAAGGCAAGTATTTTACTGGAAATACGTTAACAGGAACGCTATCTGGAAATAAAATGACTTAGTCTTCTGCTCAGCAGTGGTCTCTACAATTGCTTAAGTCTATTGAAGAATTATCTCACAGATAAAATCATCTTAAAATATGGAAAAGATTGTCACAAACAGGAATTAATACATTCCACATTCTCTATTCATAGGATAAGGATGAATGCACATAAGTAACAGCAACAGATTAAAAACACTTTGGTAGAACAGACTGCCTCTGCTTCATAAAGGAAAATGAGAGGGCTATTAAGACCCGGCAAAGCACAATCAGTTTATTATAGTGAAGATCTGGAAAAGTGCATTAAACATTGATAACTATAAATGACCTTTACATTACATATACACATTTGTTCTTCTGAGGTTATAACTCAGAGCACGTACTCTGAGATTAGATTCACTCAGATTCTCTATATTCTTATTAAAAAAGTAGATTAGAATTGTTAAATTACATGACTGTTTTACACACGCAATTAATGTTCTTCCATCCACATGCCTTTGTCCAACGTGGATACTCTTACTTCGAGTGAATTTAAAAATATTTGAATAACTAAACCTGAATAATGTCACTCTTTTTGAAATTTTACTGCATTTTACAGCGAATTTTTCTTTTCCGTAGACTGTCCTTTTGGAACATTCATGTAATGGGTTGCTTGCCTGTAAGGAGCTCCAAGTTTTCTCTCTATACATTAAAGTTAACAGCAAAATTACATCTTTTGTTTCCACAGGGCAGGATTATGTGCATAATTTAGAACAAAATGTCATGGATTTTGGCTGAAAATAATAATTTTAAAGGAATCACAAAAGTAGTGTGAAGAAGCCTTGTCCAAGCACATACTACCAAAGCTCCTTCACTTGTATTAAAATTTCCAATTTTCTTGTCTAAACCAGAAAACTGAGGTTAATCTTATTTTCTGCTCTCAGTAACCAAACCTGGCTCTAACTAAAAACTCTTATAATATCAGTGATAAAGCAACCTCCATTACCAATTGATTCCAAAACAGACTTTTTAGACTATTCTTAATATTTTTATGTCTTGACTGCAATGTGTATTTTATTAGGTAAAACCTGACTGTTATTTTTCAGTTAGACTAATGAAGAACCACTCCCATGATTGCAACATGACAAACTACTGCCTTTTTTCATGCTGGTTAATAAAGAAAAAGAAAAACTGACAGATATTTTTTCCACAGTACCATTTTTGATTTCCATAACGTAAGTTGAACTTTGAACGGGAATACAAACAAGGTTCCTGACTTCTTAAATTGCATGTTTTCTCTCTAAACATCAATGAGCTTTATCAATATTAACTAATGTTCCCCCTGGTACCAAGAAATTCAAATGATGTCTCATTTAATTTTTTGTTTGAAAATTTAGATACCCCAGAGATCTTATCTCAATCATTCACTTCATACTAATGATAATTATATAATACAAATACTTTTTCTTGAAGACATCTGCCATCAAACTGATGTGTACATTACTTTCGAAAAAATCTTCGAAACAAAATTACACTTTTTCATTCAGCTGTATAATTTCCATTAAAACTGGTACCACTGGCGGGAAAACCATTTGTACTGCTTTTCATGTATGAGATATCTTGATACAATGTTTACAAGCCTCTAGTAATTTTTACAATAATATTGTCCAGTACCCTTAACAATGAATTCAAATAATTTCCTCACTGTTGGTGAATTTATCCCAAGTTGCTTCAATACTGTGGTCTCACTTATCTGACTCAACAAATGAAAACATAACAAGAAAGTCTATATCTAACACTTTAATAACTTCTTCCTAACAGCAAACCCCAGTCTGGTAGGTATTATTATTATTTACACATGCAACTCTACCACAAGACAAAGCCACTGATCTAGCAACAAAAGTATGTCTTTAGATTAGGCCATCACTACAGTCTTCTGTGAGAAGATCTTCTTTCCATGCAATTCCTATTCTAAGGCTAGGAAGCACACATTCATTGAGTAAGCAAACTAAGAAATAATATCAAAGTGACTGCTACCGACTTCATTTTTGAAAAACAATTTGTTGAGACTACGGGAATCAAATCCACGTATTTATACAGTTTATTTCCAAATTAACACAAGCAGACAATTGCAAATGACAGTTTAAGCGCTTGACTAAAAAATTTAATCTTACTTAGAAAGCAGGTCATGGAGTGCTAAGCAACCTACCTGAATGCAAATGAAACCAAATTAAATGATTGCATAAGTCAGCTTATTTTACATAGCCCTATGCAAGAAAATGCCATTACTACTTAAAATGGAAATGGAAACCTTGTTAAGTGATCTTGTAACACACTGAGAAAATTACACTGAATAAGTAAAAGCTAAGCTTGATAGAAGAATGAAGGGGTATAAAACAGTTCTTATCACATAATGCCATTCCCTGCCAAACCTGGGGTGTTTTGCGGTTCTTTTGATCACTTGTTCTTAGCCCTTTTGTTCCTGAGGAATAGCACTCATTAATAAATAATTAACAGTTCAACAGTAAATCTGACTGATAACCAGTGACAACTCCGTGATATCCTTAAGGATTAAACAAGTGAGAAGTTAAAAGAGTAGATTAAATCAGAAGATAGATACATACAAAAGACCTCGTAAGGTTAAGGTTATTAGAGCTACGCAACAAATTTGTCAAAATATGTTCTTTCATTTCCAAATGTTTTTGTGGGGTTTGAGGCTGTTGGTGTGGGGTTTGGAAGTTTTCTTGGGGGGAGGAGGGGGAAGGAATCTCTGTATTTCTATTATGTTTACCTGCTTTGACTGTGATCTGCAGTCAAAACAGGTAAACAACTTCTTTATTTCCTGCAGATCCTGGAACCTAAGTGAAACGAAACAACAATTACTAAAAGTCAACAGAACTCACTCAGATCAACACTTACCAATATGGCTTATTTAGAAAAAGTTATGAAGAAACATTTGGAAAGAAATTTAAGACTATAATTAATTTAGAAAAAATCTCAAGTAAGAAGAATGTATTTTATTGATTGCATCATTCACAGATACGCAAAATATTATCAGATGCCTGCCAAAACACAGGTCAAAAAGAAGCCTAGAGAAATGCCTAATTCAGTTTTCAGAGATGCAGTGAATGCCTCTCTGAATGCATCTCTCTGCTGAAATGCTACACATCTCTGAGATCCTCTGAACTCCAGAATAGCAAATTTCTGACAAACTGCAAAAAGAACAATTCTGGACAGTCACAATATCAAATGTCAACACTTCTGAACTCTGAAAATAATAAAAGAAAAAAAATCAACATCCTCTGCTCTTTTCCACCTCCAGCTTCCCACTCACCCATTATTTTCATCCTTTGTTGTGCTTAACTTTCTGAGGTTTGAAAAACCTTCAGTGTCCAGCTTCCAAACCCCAAAGTGTCATCTTTATCAATCTGGTAAGTGTTAGTTCAGAAACAGCCTCAAAGCTAAGCTTTTCTTTTAACAGCAAGTATAGGTAGAGTACCTCCATGCAAAAACGACTTAAGATACCACATGCCTGGCTCTGGAACAAACAGAGATTAAATATAAAATAACTTTTCACATGCCTGTGCTTCCATCAAAGAAGTAATGCCCAGGATTACCATACAAAGCCTAGATTTCCATATCCTTACTTTATGGAAGGCAAACATTAGGAAGATACCACATGGCTTTTAGATTTGCCCTAGAACTAAAACATTAATAAGAATTAAGAGATGTCAATAAAAGCCTAAATTCTCTCATAGCACACAAATCAAAGTTTTCAATGGCCTCAATATTACTTTTGAATCCTTCATTGGTTATGGATACTCAGGTGATCCTAATGCATCATTTCACTAAGGCAGGTCCAAATACACTGCATGTCTTTCTGAGAAGACAAATATTCTGCCTCAATTACTGACCTTTTATTTCAAAACTAAATTATGCAACTTGATCTACAAAGCAACACCATTTAATCAGACACTTCCAAGTATTACAACATGCCCTGAGTACACATGAGTGTGTAAGAAAAATGCTCCAAGAGCTACAATTGTTATGGTTCATTTCAGGGCAGTTGGCAGGTACTAATTAAACACATTGTGTTCTGGAACATGAATTTCTGGAGATAAATACTTGTCTTCTATGGCCCCTATAACAACCAAGATTGCATGCAACAGTGTAGAAGTTCTTTATACCAGGCAGCCATGTAAGCTTCCACAAAATTACAAAAGTTCTTTGACATTATTTCTGGACTTCTATACGCTTTTACAAAGACATTTCTCCAATAATGCAGCTGAAAAGCAATACCAGCCAGCCACTAAACTCATGTTTTTAGCTCTACCAGATATAGTACAATATGCTCATGGTTGCACTTTAGACATAATGTTCTCTCATTATTCTTTAATAATAAAATAACCAGTAATATTGAACATATCACCAAGTAAAAATTACATTAAGCTAACGTGCCAGTTTACATTTTGCTAGATTTTTTTTAATACACTGAAAAAATTGGTTTATGTTTGTAGTAACGCCATGAAAGTAACTTCTCAGCTCACACTTAAAATTGCATTTGCAACAGAGCATTCTGCAGTTCTTCTTTCAGCACAGGATTCCATGCTGCAGTCAAACAAGCAGCAAGTCATAAAGGAATAAACCCAGTGCTTAACATACGTAAGATTTTAATTCTCAGTCTGGTCTAGGAAATGTTCTATCTGCTCTATCACACTACCTGACAAGGTCCTTTTTTTTTTTTTTCTTTTTTTACATCTTTCTGAAAAGTGGAAAATTGTGTATTAATTGCTATTTGGTAGTTTCCAAGTTTGGTGTCTGTACTCCGCATCTATTCTCCAAAGTGATGAATAGTTATTAAGTATTATACAAGAAAATTACTGATTTGCAACTAGAACTCCATAAATCATCTGCCAAAGAAGACAGTCTCTTGTTCTCCCAGAGGTAGGGACAGATGAACTGTGCTGGCAGGGATAAGGACACAGGAAAATTGAGGGAGATTGTGAACAATGCTGCAGGATAGTGAAACCGCTACAAGTTGTAGAATACTGTATGACAGCTTTATCAAAAATTAGAAAGACTTCAAGAAATAGACTGAAGGTGTAAGGACAGAAACAGCAAGCAAACAGTGGAATGCTGTTTTGCCAATGAAGCCCGTGGCATTACAGTATATTAGTTTGGTTACTTACTGAAAACACATATCCCTTTTCCTTGTCCACCAATTTTTGTTATCTTCCCTCAAATACTTAGTAATACTGTCTTCTGGGCACAGTATTTAAGGATCTTATTTTTAAATGAGCTCAAAATAGAAGAAGTTAAGGAAAAAAATGCAGACTATAACCTTAAGACTTGATTTAGCCCCAGGACTCCATTGGGATATCAGCTAATACTACACATACTTCATAATACATTTCAAACTACTTCAGATAGCTCAATTCTCCTCTCCTAACTTTGAAACATTAACTGCACTTACCCTGGAGAGATTAAATGAATAGCCACCAGCTCCACCCAACAAGCATATTTACTGGATATCTGCAATCCAAGGACACTGCTGACTCTTCCTGGATTGTAATGGTTATTAAGAACTTTCAAAGCAAACAAGACTCCTGCAAAATAGAAGAAATAATGTAAAAAGTACTTATGCCCAAGTATTTATGCAAACAACTACTGAAACTGAAGAGCCATGTAGTTTCACAGCACCACTAAACACACTGTTGCATGCCTCAACTACAGTTCTAAACTGTTTCTCCAGCATACTTTTCAGTGACTTAAACCCAAGGATAAAAATTCTGCATTTGTATAACAGCCAATCCTAAGTTGCTTTTTAATATGCCTACTTACTGTACCTATCCAGGTATTCAAAACATAATTTTAAACATACAATATAAATACAATTTTCAAGTGGAAGTTCTAGTTGAAATAATTAACAAAATTATCCGAACTCAAAAAAATACTCTGTAGCTGAGAAAAGCCATTACTGAGAACAAAAAGATACACATGAAGCTCAAATTCTGAATGGAAATCATCTTATATAAACTCCAGAAACATTTGTTTCTGGAAAGAAAAAAAAAAAAGAAAAAAGAAACATAGATAAAATGCTTCTAATCACAATGATGATTATCTGCTTCTAATTGACTGCAACTGTTTTATCTGTTTTATGGAAGCAATAGCTGGTATGACAGAATGAATTCACATCATTTGCTAGAACTTTTAAGGATGTTTTCAGAAAGCTTCTCTCAAGGGAAAGCTCACACATTCGTCTGAAAAAAAAAATCCCTGAAAATCTACAAGATGACAGGAAAAAGACAGCAGAGTTGAACATCAATATAGATAGACTGAATAAACACATAAAGGTTTCTTTCTTCTTTCCTTTTCTTTCTTTTGTTAGAAACACCAGAGAAAACAAGGGTTATCAAAATTCCTTAACGTATCCAGTGACAATAATGTTGCCATTCCAGGATCAAATATGAATAAGAATGTATGCACACACAGGCAAACGTGTGGTCATGATTCTCTCATAAGGAATGGGATGGGGACCCCATCTGGCCCACCACCAATGTCTGCCCTGCCTGCTAGCAGCACTGCTTTTCAGGATCTTAGTCCCTTTTGCCCTAAAGCATGGGAAGCCATAAACCTGCATCACCTGGATAATTGTAACACTAAATGTAACTCATTTGTTTGAGGAAAGGGACATGTAAATTGCTACCTGGCTAAATAAGAAACTAGAGATTAATCTGGTGAAAAAAAATAAAAACCTTAGAGTAAGATTTCAATACTACCCAATTACATAGCAGAGTACCTGCTTTTAATTAAAAAATAGGATAACTTGACTAGCATAACAACCAGATACATGGACACAAATGTAGACCTATCCAGTTTCCACATTCTAATATCATTATATAGTATCTATATTTTACATATGTAAAATGGATCAACTATGTGCCTTACCTGAAAAACCTACAGCACAGTTCATTTCATACAAAGGATCATCCAGAATTTTCATGAGCATGAATTCCAATGCCATATAAACAACTCCAATCAGCACTGAAAACACTACAATTATGTATGCAAACCATGTGCTCTTCAGCTTTTTTTCCAGCATTATTCCCTTCCAAAGCATGGAAATCATGTTATAATATAAATGCCAATCATCTGCATGGTGGACAGGAGAAAGTAGTAAACGCTGCCAGTTCTTTTTGTAGAAGCCTTCATTTACACTGATACACACTTCAGGCAGTGGTCTCACAGGATTCAGAAAGAAAAAAATATTCAGTGCAAGTACCCCAAGGGTAACAGAAGGAATGTTCTGGAGTCCAACTTGCGAAATTTGATAGAGCAGCAAAAGCAGTCCAGCATTGACTCTTCCCTGCCTTCGTTGCATTATTACCTCTTATTCAAAGAAATGTGAAGATTACGCCAATTTCTAGCCTTTTGTTTGAATCCAAAGCCATATAAATTTGAGAAATGCTGAAAGAAACAAAAAGATATCTGCTTTATTATACATACACAAAGGTGTTTTTCAAGCTCATCATTGCCTTTTTTCTTTTTCTTTTTAATTAAACACGGCATTCTTCAAGCTCATCAACTGAGATTTTTTTTTTATCAGAACAAAACTTCAGATTAAAAAACCCAACAGCTTTTAAACTGGCATAAGACACAAATAAAAGGTATTTATAGAGATAATCCAGAGAGGCATTGTGAGTTAAAAAGTCTGCAATTTCTCCCTCATGTCCCTAGACACGTTTTGCATCATCTATAAAACCCCTGGGTGTTTCAAGTATGTTCTTATTAATATCCTGATTCAATCAGAATTTTTAAAATTTTTGTAAAGAAAACAAATAGAAATTCTTCTCTGGGTTTTGGTTTTCAGGCTTTCTGTCTTTGCTATGTATAGAAACTATTTTTTGACCATTTCTATGACTTTCATAATATTCCATACGAGCCAAGAATGAAAATTAAAAGTTACAATTTCAACAAGTAACACAGACACAGCTCTGTACTCCTAAATGTAAGCTTTGAAAATTCTTATTGCTCTCCCACTGACTGTAGTTCAAAGTTTAGTTTAAACGTATGCAGTGGAGAAAAAACTGAGGAGGATATAGCAGACAACTACGGCACATAAAACATCCAGACAGTTACAGCAATGTATTAATCTCCACCCTATTTATGCCAGATAAAAAGGAGGATTAAAAAGGGCTATAAAAGTTCTAGATATAGCTAGAAATAGGGTTACTATGACAGAAACTGAAAAAGGCCATCAAGCCAAACTGTCCAATTCCATAAAGAGAAGAAGGAGAAAGCTTCATTGAAGAATACAGAGCAAGGTGTCATGGATTTTCTAGACTGTTGAATCACCTGCAGAAGATGGGAAGACACACTGAATTTCAAGTAGCTTCTGAAGGCTACCCTCAACTTGGCCAGTACTATTTTTTGTTCTCAAAACTTTCAAACATTGGGATACATACTAAGCAAGCTGGTTTGCCTAACTGCAGCGCACGTTTCACATTCATGAATGTCCTAGGCAACAGTGTCCATGGCTGAGTCCACCCCCTGGTCACAAGCCCATGTTACATCTTTTCCCTGATGACCTGAGGTGTCACAAGCCCACTGTGCTAAATACACCCTTATGTTGCCAATCTAAATCCACCTGAGCCACTTCAATCTTAGCAGCTTTATCCACCTGCTGTCTGTTCTGACATTCCCCTGTGGCCAGACTCCTGTGTATATGGGCGTCTACATGGCGTACCTTCACCATCAGGTTCTGCACTCGGGCAGCGATATTCTGACACAGTGCAACAGCCCAGAAAGGCTTAGCTCTGGGTTGCCAGTTACTCCACTTCCATCCAGATGCTGAGAACTTCTCTTCCTTTTCCAATCACCTTGTCAATGCCTCCTTCCCTAGAACCTGAACCCAGCTGCTTGGTTTCCCTACCCTCTAATTCCAAGTTATTGGCTCCATTATCCCACATCAAAGCAGGAGCATCCAGGTGATAATGTGTGAAACTCCAACATTAGTGTGTTACCAACATTACTCTCAGACTGAAGCCAAATCACAGCACTGTACCAGCTACCAGGAAGAACATTAACTCTATTTCAGCCAAATCCAGGACTGCACTACATGAGCACACGGAAATGAAGGAAGTCACCTTTTAATGATGTTATCCTGTAACAACAAAAGGAACTATGAAACAAGCACAAGTTTCATCATTCAAGATAATCAGCTAAAGGTCAGCCTACCTCCTCCAATTATATCTAAGTGAGAGGAGCATATACTTCCAGGCTAGTTCACACACATAATTAATGCCACTTCTTAAGAGCTAAGTGTTATTCTAGTCTCTGGATTTCTCTCTAAATTGCATTTATTCTTACTATAGTATTTTACGAGAAGTAGCAGCATCCTCAAAACAACTACATTAGATCAGAATACAAGTAAATGTACTTGTTACATTAAACAGAAATTCACTGGGTTGCTTTTTTTTTTTTTTTTTTTTTTTACCCAGGGTCTAATCTCAGACCTATGCCACATAACATCTAAGTCTTGCCCACAGTGGAAACAGCAGAAACACACTTTATACCAGGCCTCCTGAACAACTAGACTAAGTAGTCTAGAACTAACTAGACAGGTGCCTCTAAAACACTGTTTCTGATCCTCACAATTCAACTACACAGACCAAAGCTGCAGTCCCTACAAATTTCAAATGAGCTAAGGCCTCTTAAAGTATCGACTGATTCTTGCAGATAATAATTAATACATAACGAGGATCATACCCTGGCCATGGCATGGGGGTTGGAACTAAATGATTTTAAGGTCCTTTCCAACCCTAACA